>WSYH01004097.1:0-57384 GCA_036426205.1 Ascaphus truei
AAGGTGGGAAGGAAGAAGATAGGGAGGAAAGTGATAGAGGAAACGGGAAAGAGGATCCTCTGACCTCCTGCCTTGCTCTCTCTGTCTCTCATCTCCTTCGCTATGGGACTCACTTCTTTGCTCTTGTCCTGGGTCTCTTCCTCCTCTGCCTGCTCTATCCTTCCTGCTGCTTGCCTCTGGTGGCCTGTTTGTCCTGTTGCCCCCCTCCTGGGTGGTGCTTCCTGTATCCTTCTTCTGGCTCCCTCGGCTGGCTGCTTGCCTGCCGGGCTGGACCCTAGGCTCTCTGGTTTCTTCCTGTCTGCTCTATTGATCCCTCTCTTCTTGGTGCTGCCCTGTTGTGCCCCCTGCCTCTGCCCCACCTCTTCCTTCTCTGCTCTTCTCTTTCTGCTGTCCTCTTCTCCTGGCTTTCGTGGTCTGCCTTCCTGCTCTTCCCCTCTGTCCTATATACCTCTACTCTACTGGTCTTCTCCTGGAATACTGTGGTTACTACCCTCCCTCTATGGACTCTCCTCTCTATGTGCCTGGTTTTCCTGCCTGGTCATCTGATGACTGACTGGGCAATGCTCCGCTATAAATTATTCTTAAATAATCGCTACTGATGACTACTGGAAAAATGAATATTTAATAGTTTGATCAGATTACAATATGGAATGATATAATTTTAATATAATATATTTAATGATGTGATGTTAATTGGAGGTATGGATATTATTATGCAACATATAATTGAATTTCTATGGATGTTTGAATTCAATATATTGCGATATTATACTCTCACAATTAATAATATGAAATCTATTCTGATGGAATGATATACTTACCCATCTATCTATCTATTGGTCGTAGGCAAATAATGAAAATTTATGTAATAATTATATTTATAATACTGATCTGTTATTATCTATGGGATATAACTTATATAAAATGGTATGCTGGAATATGATTAAAAAAATGAAATAAATATATGAGTATAATCTTTTACTAATGATTGGGATAATTTGTGATATGGTTTGAACTGCGAGGATGTGATATGTGGGTAAAAATTATTTCTTAAAATTGCGGATAACATAAAAATTCCACTATGGACATCCTGATATCATGCGCTTTCTTTAGGATGTTCACTATAATTATCATATCTTGAAGAATAATGTTATCTATTTTTTTTTTCAATGAATGTGGATATGCTTGATGTAATGTCCATATGAAGGATTTAATAATTAGTATATAAATGTCATAGAATCTGTGCTTACTGGATATCATATACTTATCACATACCTTGTCTACGCTCATGGGTGCGTTTTTTTTGCTCTGCAACTCCTCTCTGGCTCTTTCCTCGTGCCGTTCCTCGCTTCTTCTACGCCTGTGCTCCCTCTCCCCTGCCCTTTCTGGTGGACATTTTCTCTTTCTGGTTGCCTGTCCTCTTCCCTCCCCTTGCTTGGTGGTTGCTTGCCTTCCGTCTTCATCCATGGCTCTTCCCTCCTCTTGGCCCATCATGGCCCTCATCTATTCTCTGCTATGGTTCTCCCCTCCCCCCCCTTTGCCCCTCTTGGTGCCTCTCTGCCCTAGCTGCTGCCTTCTGCCCTCTCTCCCCTCTCCCCTTCTCTCTGGATGCCCACCCCTATATGTCCTCCCTTCATCCTCTCCTGCGGATAGGAGGGCACTCCCTTCCCTCAGAACTTGCCCATCTTCCATCCCTTACCTTAGGCCTCACTGGACCTGCAGGGCACTCCTGTGCACGGCCATGTGGCTCAGCAAGCCCACTTGTCCCAGGCCCATGACTCCCTTATACTACGGGGTGTGCATTATTATTTGCGGAGGGGGATTATGTGTGTGTGTGTGTGTGTCGTGTGTGTGTGTGTGTGTGTGTGGGTGTGGTTGTGTGTGTGGGGTGTGTGTTATGTGTGTGTGTGTGTGGTGGTGTGTGTGTGTGGGTGTGTGGGTTGGAGAGCGGGGCTTATTGGGTGTGGGGAAGGGGGGGGGGGGAGAAACAAATAGTGGGTGAGAAATACATGGGTTGGCGTGGACGGATGAGAAGGGGGAGTTTGAGGAGATAGGGGTTTGTACGAGGGGAGGGAAGAAGTGGGGGTGTAAAAGGGGGAGAGTGAGAGACAACGGGGGGAAGGAGGAGGGGAGGATTGAAGGGAGTTAGAGGAGCGAGGAGTGGGTAAGAAAGGGGGGTGAGGCAGGGGTGAGAGCAAGGAGGTGTGTGAGAAAGGGGGGGTTGAGAGCAAGGAGGGTGTGGAGAATGGGGGAAGTGTAATAGTAAGAGAAAATGGGGGGAGGGGCGGGATTCTCACAAGGCCGCCGACAAATGGGTGGGGGTGTAGGTCGGGGGGTGGGGGGGGGGTGTGGGGCCCGGTGGACAAACTCTAGTCCTGGGCACCGGGAACTGGTCTGCGGCGCTGGACTGCCCCACCTGTGCTTGAAGCAGGGATATCCTGAAAATCTAACCTGTTGGTGGCCCCTGAAGACTGGAGTTGCCCCTAGCACCCCCCCCCCACCCACCTCCCTTCCCCCCCATGCTCGGTAACATAACTAACCCCCAAAAGGAAATGCATTCAGTAACCACATACTTTCCAGAAAGGTTTGTGAATTCCAATATCAAACAGAGTATTTGACCAGATTATCCAGCCTAAGAAGTCACGTTGATCATGCAATGTGTACACGGCGGCGGACGCAAGATCAGTGAATGTTTAACATTATTGGATTAATGTTAACAGAAGCAAAGAAAATGTGTTTAACTTCAGTAACCTTATATGTCCATCTGTATTTCAAATTCACCTTCAGGATGTCTGACATTGCAGCAAAATACATCAGTTTGGGAAACAAAACAAACCTGCTTAATGTATACATACGTCAAAACTGCAAAAGAGAAAACCAAAATGTTCAAGTCATGTGTTTTACAAACAATACAACTTTCAATTAAATTCTTATATTATTTCCACGTTTATCTTTTACATGCTGCCGGACGCAAAGTACTTCGTTTTTGGTTTCATCTTCGGAAAAAAAAAACAAAAAATTCAATGTGGGGTAAATGCTTGGGGCAAAATCACCGGGAAAAAAAAAGTTTGGTAACAAATAAAAATAGGAAGAACAACAGATAAAAAGAAATGGATGGAAAAGCAAGGGGCTGAAAAAAACGTGTTATTAAAAAAAAGTAAAGTGAAAACAAAAACAAATATTCAACATGGTGTACAAAAAGCTGGGAAAAAAAAAAAAAAAAAAAAAAGGGGAAAAAAATAAAAGAAAATAAAAAATTAAAAAAAAAATAGAGGTAAAAAAACAAAAATGCGTATGTAAATAATAAAAAAAGTAATAAAAGTAAAAAAAAAAAAACTGTAAAAAAAAAAAAAAAAAATAAAAAAAAAAAAAAACAAAAAAAAAAAAAAAAACGGTAAAAAAAAAAAAAAAAAAAAAAAAAATTAAAAATCTCGTTAAAACAGACAACAAACTATAACAAAGTAGAATATATTTGTATTATTCTTTACATCTGGATGATTTACGTTCGTCTTATGACCGAATGGCTTTCCAAATACTGGAAAACATTAATAAGAATTTCTGCTCAGTTAAAGGGGCAGAGAGATCTCCCCGCATCGCCATCCCTGAAACGCTTGAAGAATAGTGAGGGGAAACAAGGACGATAAATTAAAAACAAATCAAAAGGAAGGAAATTAGTGAACAGCGGAGAGGTTGCAGTGTATACAGCGATGTATAAGCAAGCTGACACTTCCGTAACTTTCCAGCAAACATTTCTACGGTAACAAAAAAAACCCAGCTCAAATCTCAGGCCTAACTTTATAAACGGGGGGAGATTGTGACACCAGCAGAAAGTGCCTGTGACAGCAGCAAATAGTTCAGTGGATGAGCTTTTCTAGCTGATGAATGGGGTAATTATAATTACATATTAGCTGGCGCTAATGTAGAAGATAGACGTGCAATTAATCCGTGATTCTGGAAGAGTTTCTTGGTTTATGTTTGGGGCCACGAAAACCTGGACAAGTAGTGCCGACCCAGAGGTAACAATATAACTAGCGCCGTACCCCGAGGGTAACAATATAACATGCGCCGTACCCCGTGGTAAGCAACTATAAAAACATAGCGCTACCCCGGGTAACAATATAACATAGCGCCGTACCCCGGGTAACAACCATAAATAGGCGTTACCCGGGGTAAACAAATAACATAGCGCGCGTACCCGGGTAACAACATAACATAGCGCCGTACCCCGTGGGGGGTAACAATATAAATAGCGCGTAAACCGGGGGTGGTAACACATAAACATAGGCCGACCCGGGTACAATATAACATAGAGCCGCGTACCCGGTGTAACAATTATAACATACGAGGCCGTACACCTGGGTAACAATATAAATAAGCGCCGTACCATGTGGTAACACTAAGAATAGCGCCGTTACCCCGGGTAACAATATAACATAGCGCCGTACCCTGGGGTGGTAACAATTATAAATAGCGCGTACCCCCGGGTAACAATTATAATAGAGCCGTACCCGGGTAACAATATAACATAGCACCGTACCCCGAGTAATAATATAACATAGCGCCGTACCCCGGGGTGAACAATTTATAAATAGCACCTTACCACGAGTAATTAATATAACATAGCGCCGACCCGGGTAACAAACATAAACATAGCGCCGTACCCAGGTGGTTAACAACATAACATAGCGCTTTACCAGGGTACAAATAAAAAATAGCGCCGTTACCACGGGTAACAATATACAAGCGCCGGAACCCCGTGGTAACAATATAATATAGCACCGTACCCCGGGTAACAATATAACAGTAGGACGTACACACGGGTAACAATTAAACATAGCGCGACCCGGGTTTAACAATTAATATGAGCGCGTTTACCCCGCTGGTAACAATATAACAAGCAACGATACCCGAAGTAATAATATACTAGACGCAAGTAACCGGGTAACAATATAACATAGCCCCGTTACCCCAGAGTAATATAGTAGTAAAGAATAATATAACATAGCGCCGTACCCGGGTAACAATATAACATAGCGCCGTACCCCGGGTAACAATATAATATAGCGCTGTACCCCAGGTAACAATATAACATAGCACCGTACCCCGAGTAATAATATAACATAGCGCCGTACCCCGGGTAACAATATAACATAGCACCGTACCACCGAGATAGTATAATATCACACGCACCGTACACGAGTACTAATATAAACATAGCGCCGTACCCAGTAACATATAAAATAGCGCCGTACCCCGGGTAACAATATAATATAGCGCCCGTACCACGGGGGTGGGTAAACAATATAACATAGCGCCGTTACACGGGTAACCAATTACACATGCAGCCGTTACCCCGATGGTAACAATATATAACATAGCGCAGTACCAGGGTAACCATATAACATCGCGCCGTACCAGGGTACAAATAACATAGCACCGTTACCCGAGTAATAATATAAACATAGCGCGTACACCGGGTAACACTATAACATAGAACCGTTACCCCGAGTAGTAGTAATAATATAACATAGCGCCGTACCCTGGGTAACAATTAGAACATAGCGCCGTACCCCAGGTAACAATGATAACCATGCGCCGTACCGGCGTAACAAATACATAGCGCAGTACCCCGGGGGTAAACAATATACATAGCGCCGTTAACCCCCAGGTAACAATAAACATAGCCGCCGTACCCCAGGTAAACAATATAACATCGCAGCCGTACCCGGGTAAACAATTTAACATACGAAGTACCTTTCCGAGTATAATAATTTACATAGCGACGTACCCAGTGGGGGTAACAATATAAACATAGCGCCGGTAACCCGGGCGGTAACAATAAAACAAGCACAGTACCCAGGGTGGGGGGGGGTAAAAATAGAATAGCACAGCTACCCCGAGAGTAACAATATAACATAGCGCTCCGTACACCGGGTAACAATATAACATACGCCGTACCCAGGGTAACAATCTAACATAGCGCAGGGACCCGAGTAGTAACAAGTAACAAATATAACATAGCGCCGTACCCGGGTAACATTAGAACATAGCGCCGTACCCGGGAAACAAATATAACATAGCGCCGCTACCCCGTGGTAACCCAATAAGAAAATAGCACCGTACCCGGGTAACAATATAATTATAGCGCCGTACCCCGAGTAACAATAATAACATACACCTTACCCCGGGGGGGGGTAACAATCTATAACATAGCACCGTACCCCGAGGAGTAATAATATAACTACGCCGTACCCCGGGTAACAATATAAATAGCACCGTACCCCGGTAAAATATAACATAGCACCGTACCAAGTAAGTCAGTAAACAACTAACATCGCGCCGTTTACCCGGGTAACAAGATAAATAGCACCGTACCCGAGTAAGTAATAACTATAACATAGCGCCGTACCCGGGTAAACAATATACATAGCGCCGTACCCGGGTAACAATATAAACATAGCACCTTTACCCCGCGTAGAGTAAAGAGGAGTAGTATAGAGAGTAACAAGATAACCTAGCACCGTACCCCGAGTAAAATATAAACATAGGCCGTACCCCGGGTCGGTAACAATACCAACATAGCACCGACCCCGAGTAATAAATATACATAGAGCCGTACCCCGAGTAATAATATACCATAGCACCGGACCCCGAGTAAGAATATAAATAGCGACC
This sequence comes from Ascaphus truei, assembly GCA_036426205.1. Lineage (NCBI taxonomy): Eukaryota > Metazoa > Chordata > Amphibia > Anura > Ascaphidae > Ascaphus > Ascaphus truei. The sequence goes on from WSYH01004097.1 coordinate 6,676, forward strand.
GTACCCCGGGTAACACTGATAACATAGCGCCTGTACCCGTGGTAACACTAACAAATGAACATAGCGCCGTACGCCGGTAACAATAAACATAGCGCCGATTACCAGGGTGGTAACAAATTTATAACATAGACGCAGTACCACGGGTAACAATCTAACATAGCGCCGTACACGGGTAACAATATAACATAGCCACCGTACGCCGGGTAAAACAATATAATATAGGCCGTTACCCGGGTAGGTAACAATTATAACCATCGCACCGACCCCGGGTAACAATTATAACAGCGCCGCTACCCCGGGTCGGAACAATATAATATAGCGCCGATACCCCGGCGACGGGTGGGGTGGTTAACAATTATAAAATGCGCGTACACCGGTAGGAACAATATAACATAGCCACCGTACCCAGAGTAATAATATAACATAGCGCCGTACCCCGGGGTAACAACAATAACATAGCGCCGTTACCCGGGGGGGTAACAATATAACATAGCGCCGTACCCCGGGTAAACAATTATAAACCTTAGCACGTACACGATTAATAATATAACATAGCGCCGTACCCGGGTAACAATATAATTGATCGAGCCGTACCCAGGGTAACAATATAACTAGCACCGTACGCAGGGTAACAATATAACATAGCGCCGTTACCCCGGGTAACAAATATTAACAAATAGGCCGCAGTACCCCGTGTCGTAACAATATAATATGACACCGTACCCCGGGGGGTTGGTAACAACATAACATAGCGCCGTACCACGGGGTAACACGAGAACATAGCACCGATACCACGGGTAAACAATATAACAGCGCCGTTTACCCCGGGTAACATATAACATAGACCGTACCCCCGGGTAACAAGATAACCATAGCACCGTACCCCCGGGTAACAATATAATATAGCACCGAACCCCGAGTAACAATATAATATTAGAGCCCGTTACCCCGGGGTAACAATCTAAACATAGACGTCACCCAGGGGGTAACAATATACAATAGCGCCATACCCCATGTAACACTCCTCTAACATAGCGCCGTGTTTAACCCAGGTCCAATATAAAATAGCGCCGTACCCCAGGGAACAATATAACATAGCGCCGATACCCCAGGTAACAATATAAATTATAGCACCGTACCCCGGGTGGTGGTAACAATTATAACTAGGCCGTACCCGAGTAAAAATAAAAATAGCGCCGTACCCGGGTAACACTTATAATATAGCACCGAACCCCGAGAGTAACAATTATAAAATAGCGCCGTATCCCAGTAACAATAGAATATAGCGCCGTTACCCCGAGGAACAATATATATAGCACCGAACCCCGAGAGTAACAAAGAAACATAGCCGCCGTTACCCCGGGTAAAAATATAACCATAGCGCCGACCCGGGTAACAATAGAACGATTAGACGCAGTACCCGAAGTGGAGCAGTAACAATAGAACATAGCAACGTACCCCGAGTAATAATATACATAGCGCCGTACCCAGGGTAAACAAGTCTAATTATAGAGCCGTACCCCGGGTAACAATATAACATGCACCGTCCAGAGTAATAATATAAACATAGCGCCGTACCACGGGAACCAAATAATAGTAGCACCGTACCCCGGGGGTTGTAACAATATAAACCCATTTTTTAAAAAAAAAAAAAAAAAGCACCGTACGCGGGTGGTAACATATAACATAAGCGCCGTAACCGGGTAACAAAATCTAATATAGCACCGAAAACCCCGGGGGTAACAATATAATATAGCGCCGTACCCCAGGGCGGGTGGTAACAATCCTAACATAAGCACCGTGACCCATAGGTAACAATAAAAATAGCGCCGTACCTGGGAGGTAACAATATTTATAAACAGCGCCCATACCCCAGGTAACCAAGATAATAGTAGAACGTACCCGATGGTGGGTAACAATATAACATAGCGCGTACCTGGGGTAAACAATAAACAGCGTCCATACCCCATGGGTAACAATATTAATATAGAACGTACCCATGTAACCATATAATATAGCACAAGTTCCCCCGGGTAACAATATAACATAGCGCCGTCCCAAGTAACAATATAATATAGCACCGTAACCCGGGTCGGTAACAATATAATATCGCACCAACCCCGAGAACAATATAATAAGAACCGTACCCTTGAGAGTAACAAGAATATATATAGCACCGTTACCCCGAAGGAACAATATAATATGCACCGTACCCCGGGTAACAATAGAAGATAGCACGTACCCCCCAAGGTAACAATATAACATAGCGCCGATACCCCCGGTCAACAATATAACCATTACGCCGTACCGGGGTAACAATATAACTAGCGCCGTACGGGTAAAAAGCAAATATAATATAGCACGTACCCGGTAACACAAGATAATTATAGCCTGTACCCCGGGTCACAATAATATAGCACCGTCCCCGGGTGGTGGGTTACCACTATATATAGCCTCGGACCCCGGGTAACAATATAATATAGGCATCGTCCCCCGGGTCTCCCTCCCTCGCGCCGTCCCCCGGGGTCCCCACTATCACCTCGCGCCGCCCCCGGGGTAACAAATATAACATAGCGCCGTACCCCGGTGGTATACAACTTATAACATAGAGCCCGTACCCCAGGTAACAATATAACATAGCGCCGTACCCAGGGGGTGGTAAAAATATAAACATAGCGCCGTACCCCGGTTAACAATATAAAAAGAGCGCCGTACCCCGGGTAACATGATAGAACATAGCGCCGTACCCCAGGGAACAATTAACATAGCGCCGTACCCAAAGGGGTAAACATATAAAACATAGACCGTTACCCGCAGTAACAATATAAACATAGAGCCGTACCTGGGTTAACAATAGAATATAGCGTCGTACCACGGGTAACAATATAACATAGCGCCATACCCCAGGGGGTAATCTTCTTTTTCATCCCACGTTTTTGCTTTTTTTTTTGTCTCTAGTTTCAATTATATATAGCATCGTACCCGGGTAACAATATAAATTAGCATCGTACACCGGGATAACAAGATAATATAGCACGTACCCCGGTAACAATTACCTTTGCGTATTCTGCCCCCGTCCAAAATCTCTAATATAAAGACACAAGCCACTTACTTCTTCAAGTGCACTATGCCCCAAACGTATGCATCTCTCCCAGTTATGCCCAGCAGCAGCAGAGAGGGGATTTGCCACCGCCGACTTGTCCCACAATCATGTTGAGCTGGCCTGAAGAAATACAACAACAGGGAGTTGAGACGTTTAACCAATCTAAACTGTTTAATACTATGTATATATGCAAGAACATACGCCACGGTCTCTCCTACTAACAATGACTATTACACGAGCTGCCACTATTACACGAGGTGGCAACTATTTTACACGATTTTCGTGCACTATTAACGAGGCTGGTAATATTACACGAGGCGGCACTAAACACGAGGCTGCACCAGTTACACGAGGCCTGCACTATACACGAGGCTGGATATTACACGAGCGGCACATTACGAGGCTGCACTTTAAATGAGGCGGGCACATTAAACGAGGGTCGGGGGAGGGTGCACTAGTACACGAGGCTGCACTATTACACGAGGCGGCACTATTACACGAGGCGGCCTATACACGAGGACGGCCACTATTACACGAGGCTGTAATATTACACGAGGCGGAACTATAAACACGAGGCGGCACCAGTACACGAGGCTGCACGGCCTGCACCATTACACGCGCTGCACTATTACACGAGGCGGCACATTACACAGAGGCTGCACTATTAAACGAGGCGCATTATAAACGAGGCGGCATATGACGAGACGGCACATTACACGATGGCGGACACTATACACGAGGGCTGCAATATTACACGAGGCGGCATTATTAAACGAGGGGCGGCATTATTCCAAGAGACGGATAGTACACGAGACGCACTATTACACGAGGCGCACTAGTAAACGAGGCTGCACTATTAACCCGAGGCGGAACTATAAACCGAGGCGGCACTATTACACGGCTGCACATTACACGAGGAGGCACTATAAACACGAAGGCAGGGCACTATTACACGAGCGGCACAATTACACGAGTCGAGGCGGGCACACGGCACAATTACACGAGGCCGGCACTATTACAAGAGGCGACCACTATTACAAGAGGATGCACTATTACATGAGGAGGCACTATTACACGAGGTGAACTATACACGAGGCTGCACTATTACACCGAGGGCGGAACAACTATTACACGAGGCGGACACTGGCACTATTACACGAGGCCGGGCACTATTACACGAGCTTGATATTACACGAGGCGGCACTATTACACGTTTGCATATTACACAGAGGCGTCACGATTACATGAGGTGCACTATACACGAGGCTGCACATTACAGAGACTGCCTATTACATGAGGCGGCACTATACACGAGGCGCACTATTACACGAGGCTGGCCATATTACCACGAGGCGGATATTACACGAGGCGGCACTATTACACAAGGCGGGAACGATTACAGAGGAGGCACATTGCACGAGGCTTGGCATATTACACGAGGCTGCAATATTACAACAGGTGGCACTATTACACAAGGCTGGCCACTATTACCACGAGGCGGCACTATTACACGAGGCGGCACTATTACAGATTCAGCACTATACACACGAGGGGGACTGCACTATTACACGAGGGCGGCACTATTACACAAGACGCCACTATTACACGGGTCTGCACTATTACAACGAGGCGGCACTATTACACGAGGTGCAGGCTGCACTATTACACGCTTCTGCACTATAAACACGAGGACCGGGGAGCACTATACACGAGGCGGCACTATTACACGAGCTTGGCCACTAGTACACGAGACCTTCCAGGGCACCTATTACACGATCTGCACTCTTACACGAGGCGGCAATTACACCGATTTTGCACTTAGTACACGAGGCGGCAATATTACACGAGGCGGCACTATTACACGATTCTGGCACTAGTACCGAGGCCTGCACTATTACAAGATTCGGCACTATTATACGAGGTGGCACTATTAACATTGATTCGTGCACTAGTACCGAGGCCTCCAACTATAACACGATTCTGCACTATTACGACGGTGGCCACTATTACATGATTCTGCACTATTACACGATTCTGCACTATACACGATCTGCAGATCTTACCCGAGGCGGCACTATTACACGAGGATTATTTTTATATGACAAGAATATGGAAATTGTGTCTGTAAATAATAACAAGGACTAATAACAGTGCACTAATTGTTCTGTTTTCTTTCATAATTGACGATGGAACCCTTTTGTGGTTCAAATAAATGAATAAGGTTCATAGGTTTTCTTAACGGTGAAAAAGTACTCATGAGTGGAAACGGTAAATGGACACGCTCATGGCGAGTTCATATGCCGAATATTGAGTGAGAGTGCCGTCCTGTAGGTATGTGGATATCTATGTTGGACAGTGTGGGTAGAGCCGCATTCCCCAAGAAAAATATCCCATTGGACACCTAATAAAAGGCAAATATGAGCAGAAAGACACATTGTTCTATGTCAATGATACTTTATCACAAGTGCTCAGACATACTGTATTACATTTGCAACAGCGGTGAGAGACCTGAACATTGTGGTCCGAGTCAAGTTACCGTAATTGGCTTTTGCAATAATAGCAATATCATATTCAGATGTGATCAGCTGGTGGATATCAAGACAAACGTTTGCAAGCCAAAAGACTGATATTTCGCTGTTTTAAAGGGAATACATAATGCTTACAGTCACCTAATGCTAACAGTCACCTAATGCTACAGCACATAGTCACTAATGCTCAAGCTTACATCCCTAATGTCATCTAGCACAGTCACCTAAGCTCAACTGTCACCTAATGCTCACAGGCACCTAATGCTTACAGTCACCTAAGTGCTTACAGTCACCTAATGCCAAAGTACAATTCACATGCGCACTCAACCTAGCTCACAGTCAACCTAATGCTCCGCACCTAATGTCGACCTAATCTAACGTCACTAAGCTTACAGTCACTAATGCTCACAGTACCTAGCCCATTAAGCACCTAAGTCAAAGTCACACTAATGCTTCACTAGTTCAACCTAATGTACAGTCACCTAAACTGCACCGTGTCACCGAATGCAGTCCCTAATGCTTACAGTGTTCACCTATGCTTACATTTGTCACCTAATGCTTACTGTCACTAAGGCTTCACACTACATCTCTAAGTTCAACCTTAATGCTTACAGTCACCTAATGCTAACAGTCACCTAAGCTTACAGTCGACCTAATGCTCACAGTCACCTAATGTCGACGATCACAGTCCCTAATGCTCACAGTCAACCTAATGCTCACGTCACTAATGCTCACAGTCCACCTAAGGCTCACCATCACCAATGCTCACGTCACCTAGCACAGTCCCTAATGCTAACTGTCACCTAATGCTCACAGTCACCTAATGCTCACAGTCACTAATGCTCACAGTCACCTAATGCTTACAGTCCACCTAATGCTCACAGTCACCTCAATGACCTACAAGCACCTCTATGCTCACAGTCATTGTTTTAATTTTCCTAATGCCCACTGTCACCTAATGCTCACTGTCACCTACTGCTTTACAGTCACATAATGCTACAGTCACATAATGCTTACAGTCACTAATGTCACAGTCCTAATGCTCACAGTAAACTAATCTCACGTCAATAATGCTCACAGCACTAATGCTCACAGTCACCTAATGCTCACAGTCATAATGTACAGTGCACCTAATGCTCACAGTACTAATGTCACAGTACAGATCACAGTCACCTATGCTCACAGTCACCTAAATGTCACAGTACCTAATTCTCACAGTCAACTAATGCTCACAGTAACCTAATGCTACAGTCACCTAAGCTCACAGTCACCTAATGCTCACAGTCACCTAATGCTCACGTCACTATAATGCCCTCAGTCACCTAACTGCTCACAGTAACCTATCGTCACCTAATGCTAACAGCCAACCTCAAGTGCATGCACAGTCACCTAATGCTCTTACTGTCACCTAATGCTCACAGTTAACCTAATGCTCACTCACCTAATGCTCACAGTCACCTATGTCGTACTAATGTTACTGTCACCTAATGCTCACTGTCACTATGCTCACTGTGACCTAATGCTCACGTCACCTATGCTGCCGTCACATAGTCACGTAAGCTACAGTCACATCATGCTTAAGTCACCTTATGCTACTGTCACCTAATGGCTCACTGTCACAATGCTCACTAGTCACCTAATGCTCACATGTCACCACCTAATGCTACGTCACCTCATGCTTACAGTCCCCTAATGCTTACAGTCACCTAATGCTTACTGTCACCTAATGCTCACAGTCACTAATGTCACAGTCACTAATGCTTTACGTCACCTAAGCTTACAGTCATAACAGTCTATGCTTACAGTCACCTCACTGCTCACAGTGCACCTAATGCTTACAGTACACCTAAATGCTTACAGTCACCTAATGATCTAACAGCACCTAATGCTTACAGTCACCTAATGCTTACAGTCACCTAATGCTTACAGTCACCTAATGCGTCAAGCTTCACCTAGCTAAGCTCACCAAGGTCCACTAATGCTTACAGTCACCTAATGCTTACAGTCACCAAATGCTTACAGTCACCTAATGCTTACAGTACATAATGCTCACAGTCACTAATGCTTACAGTCACCTAATGCGTACAGTCACCTAATGCTCACAGTCACCTAATGCTTACAGTCACCTAATGCTTACTGTCACCTAATGCTTACAGTCACATAATGCTTCTCGTACTAATGACTTACAGTCAAAAATGCAGCAGATTGTGCCCCTTGTCAGAGGATTTAGATATCTTATGTCCCCTAAAGGAGGGAGCCAAAAGTTAGCCAAGCCTAACTCGCTGTGATTGCAAGTATCAGACGGGCATGCAGTGAATTGAGATGTATCACTGCTCCCTTTGGCTTTTGCTTCTAGAGAACAGCCTTCGCCTGTCCATTTACACCTTCCTCGCGCGCACCTGGTGGGAATAAAGCGGCAGCACCTGGTGGGAATAAAGCGCGCGAACATGGTGGGAAGAAAGCGCGCGCACCTGGTGGGCAATAAAGCGCGCGCACTGGTGGGAATAAAGCACGCGACTGGTGGAAAGCGCGAGCACTTGGTGGGAGAATAAAGCACGCGCACCTGGTGGGAATGGGGAATAAAGCACGCGCACCTGGTGGGAATAAAGCTGCGCGCACCTGGTGGGAATAAAGCGCGCGCAACTGGTGGGAATTAAAGCGCGCGCACCTGGTGGGGAATAAAAAGCGGCGCGCCTGGTGGGAATAAAAGCGGGCGCACATGGTGGGAATAAAGCGCGCGCACTGGTGGGAATAAAGCGCGCGCACCTGTGGGAATAAAGCGCGGCACCTGGTGGGAATTAGGCGTGCACTGGTGGGAATAACGCGGCACCTTGTGGGAATAAAGCGCACGACCTGGTGGGAATAAAGTGCGCGCACCTGGTGGGAATAAGTGCGCGCACCTGGTGGGAATAAAGTGCGCGCACAGAAGAATATTTTTCGTTCTCTTTTCGTGCGTTACACTGCGCTCAGCTTTGATGGATTAGAATTTTTGGAGCATATACACAATAGTCGTCACTTTTGGCCCTGAAGCCAGGATTACTTCTGTGTTATCAAGGTAGATCCTAGGATAGGATCAGAAAGGTTCCCTCACAGTAGAGCACTCAATGTATGGAGTGGTAATGAACAGACTAACATTGTCTATCAATTTATATTGGATAGGTCCAATTGTCCCATCTAAACCAAACTGGGCCAGGAAAAACAATAAAGTTGATTCAAATATATATATTAAAAAACACATAAATCACATTCAAACATTAAAATAACCCGTAGTGAAGGTAGCAGGATCAGCAAAATCTGTAGATATTAGTATACTGATTCTAATGTCAATATAATTGCTGACAAGACAGGCGTCCAGATATACAGACTCAAATGTCTTACAATAGGTAGGAAAACAGGCAGGTAGTATCATACTCCTCCCCTTGAAGAAGCGTGTTTAGCCCACGCGAAACGATCGTCGGGACGTAATGACGTCATAGGTGACGTCATCAGAAGTGGCAGCGTCCGGACATAGGAGTAGCAGGAGACGCCAGGCTTGTATTAACACTATCGTCCGTTGGTGCATTTGCGGTAAATTAATGAACTACTTGGATATTATATCCACTGCCTATTCATGTATTTTGGCAATTACTGAAATCTGAAATTTCACTTGACCGCGGATGTGTACCTCCAACGGAGTGGCAATATTATTAACACCATTATATACAGTGTTCGACAAACCTATACATTTGCTCGCCCCGGGCGAGTGGATTTAACCCCCGGGCGAGTAAATATTGGCCCAAGCAGCACACGTTTGGTACTAGGTGGCGAGTAGATTTTTTTGTGTGGCGAGTAGATTTTTTGGTGATTTGTCAACCACTGATTATATATGTGCATACACCACATGGTATATTTAAGCTACACCTGGCTATATATAGCATAGTCCAAGAAGCATATTGCATGATCTGATTCTAGCTATACCAATGGTCACCTGAATCTATGGTGGAAACATTATATTCTATCCTAATATCGTTTTAGATAGACTTACCACTATCTCAATATTATACTGTGAGAGAAAAGATTCATGCTAGGCACCTTTGGGGAGATTGATATTGGATTCAATCTTGATGTTCTGTGCATTACTCTATAGGTGAATGATATCTCTGCCTAATGTAATGCCAGAGAGACATGCTGTATGATACTACCTGCCTGTTTTCCTACCTATTGTAAGACATTTGAGTCTGTATATCTGGACGCCTGTCTTGTCAGCAATTATATTGACATTAGAATCAGTATACTAAATATCTACAGATTTTGCTGATCCTGCTACTTCACTACGGGGTTATTTTAATGTTTGAATGTGATTTATGTGTTTTTAATATATATATTTGAATAAAACTTTATTGTTTTTCCTGGCCAGTTTGGTTTAGATGGGACAATTGGACCTATCTACAATATTAATTTGATAGACCAATGTTAGTCTGTTCATTACACTCCATACATTGAGTGCTCTACTGTGAGGGAACCTTTCTGATCCTAACCTAGGATATACCTTGATATACCAACTGTATATCCCTCTGAGCACCTTTGGTTCTTCTAGAAGTTGATTTCTAACGTATTTGGATGAGCGGTTGTTTTTCCTTTATAGTTTACTTCTGTGTTAATAAGAAGAAAGAAATCTGTTCATAGAAACCTTGATTGCCACTTCTTCGGTCTCCGAGGGACGGCGCTGCCTCCGGGAAGGCGGTTCCATCTGGTACCTCAATGGCTGCTTCCGGTTAATGGCTTTTGAATGCTATTAATTACAGAGAAAAACAAAAAAAGACAAATTGTTTGACTGCTATTTTTATAACATCTGGGGCAGTAAAACATGTTTCTATTTCCAGTCAGAGGTCCCTTTCATGTTTAGTTCTTTGTTAAACAGACATCTAACCACATCAACGCAGATACGTAAAGAACAAGCAATTATTCGCTGCCGCAAAATGTTGCAACGTGATTTCCCCCCCCACGGACGCGTTTTCCGTGTGTTTCCCAGACATAAGGCCAAAGATAAATATAGATTTTCAGAGCCTGTTTCAAATAGCGTTTCAGACAGGATTAGGTCTGGGAAAACCACAACGCAATGGGATTCACTAACCTCCTCTATGGATTAATGCAGGGGAGTGCAAACTGGGGGGCATGAGATTTTCTGGGGGGGGGGGGGGGGAGCACGGCACTTACAGAGGCCCCGTGCTCTTCCCCAAAGCATTTAAATTGAAAGCCGGGGGGATCGCACAAGTCCCCTGTAACGCCTCTTACCTTGTCTCCAACGGCTTCGAGCGACGTATCGCCGTGGCAACACAGCAGGGTCAGGTGATGTCACATTGATATGACCCTGCAGCGTCATTTCACCCCGGAAACAAAGTAAGGGGGGGGGGAGGGGGTTGGCTCGAGCAGGGGGGAGGGGAGAACGGGTAGGGGACGCAGGGGAAAGAGTTTGCGCACCCCTGGATTAATGCACTGCGTCCTGTCTTAATTTAGAGTACAGTCAGGTCAATGTCAGGTAAAGCCGGATTGCAGCGCATTACCAAAGGGACTGCTGGGAAAAGATGCAAGCGCAGGTGCTGAACGCTCCGGACAAAGAAGTCACATGTTGCCCACCACCAAAGGAAGTGACATGTAACGTTTACTAGGTATACTTAAAACATATATCACTGTATAAACTTCACAACACTAATTAAAAAATGAACGGTGGTGTGGTATACAGTATTTTGCTAAATCAACAAGTATTCAGACTCAGAAATGAATAATAAAGCTAAATCACACGTAAAGCAAAGTACTGAAGCCCTGATAGTATATAGCGAAACCACACTGGGGACTGATAGGCTGTGGGTAATGTATGCAAGTGTGTCAGGCTAAGGGCGGTATAGGCTATGACAGCGGTGCGCAAACTGGGGGGCGCGCTAGATTTTCTGGGGGGGGGGGTGGGTGCGTTAGTTATAGAGGTCCCACGCTCTCCCCCCAGGAATTTAAATTAAATGCCGGGGGACCGCGCGAGGCTTCTATAATACACTTACCTTCCCGCGACACGTCGTCCTGGTAAACCAGCATCAAATGACGCCGCGGGTCACGTGACGACATGTTACCATGGCGGTGCGACGTCACATGACCCCACGCGTCATTTGATGCCGGGGTCGAGCAGGGAGGGGAGGAGGGCGCGCGAGGCTCCGAGGAGAGCAGGCAGGGGTGCACATGGGGAAAAGTTTGTGCACCCCTGGGCTAGGATGTAGGTGAAATTAATTACCAGGAAATAGAGAGATCCAAATAAACCTATACTGGCACTAACTCATTACAGCATAAACTGTGTCACAGTCACTGGAAATGATACATGTGGTATACACAGTATCAGCCAGCATACAATGTAGCAACAGTGCACTGCTCCATGCTAGAGAGAAAAGCTGGCTTGTAATAGCTGAGGCACAAAGAGAGTAACAAATGAGGAAGTGTCAGGCTTACCAGATGATTAATGCCAGAGAGAGACTACACTGAGTTATATCCTCACTTAGATATCCCTCTTGCTAATCCCTATAGCTGTATCAAGCACCCACCCAGAGACCCTGCTGCAGAGTCAGCAATCAGTCATTTATAGCAAGCATATTGCTAAAGAGGCTGACGTCCGTTTCCATCCTGCAAGGGAGATTCGTCAGGCGCGAAACGTACGTCGGGCTCCTTAGCAAAATGCTTGTTTTAGCGGTTAGGGTAGGGGATACATTTAAGGGGTTTAGCAGTTAGGGTAGTGTGTTAAATTAAGGGGGTTTTAGGGTAGGGGGTATTAAGGTAAAGGCTTAGGGTAGGGGTTTTACGGTAAGGGCTTAGGGTATGGGGCTTTAGGGTAAGAGTAGGGGGTTTTAGTGTAAGGGCTCAGGTTGGGGGTTTTAGGGTTAAGGCCCAGGGTAGGGGGTTTTAGGGTAAGGGCTTAGGGTAGGGGGCTTTAGGGTAAGGGCTTAGGGTAGTGGGTTTTAGGGTAGGGGTTTAGGGTAAGGGCTCAGGGTAGGAGGTTTTAGGGTAAGGGATTAGGGTAGGGGTTTTAGGGTAAAGGTTTAGGGTAGGGGGGTTTACGGTAAGGGCTTAGGGTAAGGGGTATTTGGGTAAGGGCTTAGGTTGGGGGTTTTAGTGTAAGGGCTTAGTGTAGGGGGTATTAGGGTAAGGACTTAGGGTAGGGGGTTTTAGGGTTAAGGCTCAGGGTAGGGGTTTTTGTGTAAGGGCCTAGGGTAGTGGTTTTTGTGTAAGGGCTTAGGGTAGGGGGTTTTAGGGTACGGGTTTAGAGTAGGGGTTTAGGGTAAAGGCTCAGGGTAGGAGGTTTTAGGGTAAGGGGTTTAGGCGCTTACCTTTGCAGTGACGCTGGCGGCGGCGGAAGGTTCTGGCGGTAGGGTGAGTTGCGACAAAGCGCCGGCAGCCATTTGGTTGCGGCAAAACGGCAACGACCAAATGTCCTATCCCATACTGGCGCTCAGTGATTCTCAAACATGTTTTTTATGAAGCAAAATGCACGTTCGACATAAAGGCGCATTCAAAACATGCGACACTTATAGGGCACTAACTGGGCACCCGGCAAGGAGAGATGTGCCTACTTAAAGCAGGATGATCGTCTTTTGCTTATTATTATTTTACATTATTAATCATTACTTAAATCACTAAGCAGGGGCAGAAAGTATTATTTGTGCTCAGTGCTTATTATATTACATCTAAAACTGACTCCGTGGGAGCCACGCACACGTCACACATCAGGGAGGTTACAGGTTAGAAAAGAGCCATCACGTGAATGCTGTGTAACCCGGCAGGCATCACATGTCAGATCATCAACAAGGATCAGTAAAGTGTAATGTGAGTAAGGCCTCGGGCATGGTCAGCCCTTATGCGCTGACCCGTGCTGAGGCGCGCTGCTGCTCGGCAGTGAGCCCCTGCAGCCGCAATGAGAGCGGCTTTAGCAGGGGCTCGCGCACGCTTGCGGAAGCGTGTGTCTTACCTAATCTTCAGTTTTGGCGCTCACGGCAGTGCAGGGCCGGTCACGTGAGCGGTTCGCCCCGTGAGGGCGAACCAGCTCCGTGACGTCACTGGCCCGCCCCCCAGACACGCCCACGGACGGCGCGCGCTCTAAAGCCAGGGAAAGCACTCAGCCTCAGCGCGCCTCCGCCCGGCTTCAATGTCTATGGACTAAGCCTAAAGGTAAACTGAAGGAGATGTGGGATGCAGACTTTCTATGTCTATCAAAGTATCATAGACACTTAAATGAGTACGCCGTGCATTAAAAAAAACAAAACATTTTTTATAAAGTATTGAAGCAGGGGGTCTCTGGAGCTGAACCCCAATAATTTCAGCTTCGGGTAACCCCGGCTTTTGACACACTTACCTCAGCAAAGTTTAAAGTTCCACATCACGTGGGCCAATAGGAAGCCGGACCGGATGATGTCACGACTTCCCAGAGGCCCGCCGGGCGCGGGAGCTTTGAAAAGCGGCCATTACATGAACCCCAGCTAGGAGAGAGGCTACCGGCACCCCCTATGGAGGTAAGTATCTCTGGAAGCAGGGGGTCCCTGGAGCTGAAATTAATGAGGTTCTGCTCCGTTGAGCCCCAACTTAAAACCTATGTTAAAATTTTGTGAAAGACTGTGCATATTACCGCGCTCCTCCCTATAGAAGTTTGCTGCAGGTAAAAAGATCGGCCTTACATGTAGAAAACAAAAAGAACGATTCCGGCGCTCCTACCAATCAGGCTAAAATACAATAGTGATCTCATGAATAAGGGTTTCTGGCTCATCTGCTTTACATAGCAGTTCCTTGGAGGTGTGTGTCTCCCCCCTCCAGGACTGAGCCCCTACCAGTTTCCCAGTTAGTACAGGTACAATACACCCCCCAGTGTCAGTCTGCACATCACCCTCCGAGAGCAGGTGAATGTATAAGGCTGACAGAAAGAAATATGTGTAAGTTTTATTATATTCACAGCAGGGAATTTGTGCACCCACAGTTTACCTCTATAGTGAGGTAACTATGATACTGGCTTTGGCCAGCTTTTAATTGCACTACTCACAAAAGCATAAGCTTTATTTAACCCCTTCAGGGCTTTCTCACTTTTTTCACTAATCAATGGGACATTAATTACATATATTCAGTGTAGGTACCTGCAAATGTGGTTATGCCGTGACGGCGCTTTGGCCAAAGGGTTTAACGAAATAACCCTTTTTCATGTCATTATTATTTCATTTTAGCCTAAACGGTAGGAGCGCAGGAATCGTTCTTTTTGTTTTTCTATGTTAAAAATTTTTTTTTTTTAAAACGCATGGATTGCCGCTTTAAAGGAGCAATTACACATAGTCGGACAGAAAACAACCTTTGGTAAAGAACAGTCTAATTTGCTTCCTTAAACAAGTCTAACCATGCTAATAGCAAATGTTTGTCTGCTTTTCATTTTGGGGGAAATGAAGTACAAACTGAATTTCTTAGGGGCCTCTGAATGGGGAAGTGTTTTCTTTATACTTAGCCCCTCCCCCCCCCCAGTCCTTATCAGAAAGCCAATAAGAGTTGGAGAAATGAGGGGGCTTTGCCTGTGCAAGCATTTGATGAACAGAACACACAGTGACATCAGACAAAAGGGAGCAGCCAGATTAAATCATGTTCACCAACAGGTTTACAAAAATAATTAAAAAAATACTTATGTGGGAAGATTTAGTTAAGAAATGCAATCAAACAAACAGATGTCACCCCTTAAACATTTCACTGGCATTAGTTTCCTTGAGGGACTGCCCCTTTAATACGGCACCCCAGCCAAAAATAGGAAGAAAATGACTATCAGAAACATCATTCAAACTGTAAAACTAACCCACCCTCAATGCTAGTTCAGTACTTCAGGCTAACGTTTCAATCCAGCAAATTTCGTTAACAGTGAGACATGTAAGCAATTTCTAGGTTACTCCTAAGAACAGACAGAGCTGAGATTCGTTGGTCCGCATTCAAATGCATTTTATACATAATACATGTTATGGCTGTGAGAGGCCTCATCGTTTCCAAATATTCATGCATTACGTTATCTGCGGATGATCATATTGCCTGCGCAAACTTGTACGCAGGTCTCGTATAACACATATACACAAAAGATTCGATTAACGCCACAGTACACAGAGTATTTTCAATCACAAAGGTTCTATTTATTGGTAATATAGAACAACGTACTATTCCGGTGTGTTTTCTGCAAGGATCAAATGGAAGGGACGAGTCTCCGTTTCTCCAACTGTCCTCTCTAATCTCGTCACTTATAAAGAATTCATTCAATTTCTGTACACTAAAGGGGAAAATACAAAGATATTTAATCTGTGACATGTACTGCTGGAAGGAAATCCTCTGATGGCATTTTAACCCAAGTTTTTATCCCATTTTTATTCAAAATACCTACGAATAACACCCCAGCTGTACATAAAGTAGGAATGGGCCACAAGAGGCGATAATAAGGGCGTCAGTCAGATGCAAACACTGCATTGTTTCAGCACGTATTGTATCTCAGTACTTCTTTCTCCGCTCAGCTTCCCTCACGTAATTCATTATTAATTGTGCCTTTTGTCTTTTATTATTATTATTATTATTATTAATCACCTCTAAACACCAAGTAAAAATAGAAAACGGTATTCAGCATTTGGATTACTGGATAACTTTGTGTTTTTTGTCTGTGCGGTTGTTCATGTGTTCTGTCTCTACAGGCCAAACGCCCTGACTCATTCTGATTACATTTTGAGGGTACCTTCCTGCCATCCTAACAGATCTATATGTATACATGTATTTCTGGGGTTATAGGTTGCTGGGATTGTGTGTTTATTAATCCTAAAAGATCTGACAGAAGTTTCAACCAAGTCGCTGCCGGCCCCCATCTTGGAATACATTTTTAGTTTTTAAGCGATAAAAAAAAAAAAGACATCTCATCGATCGGATTCTTGATACAAAACATTAAATCTATTATTTTACAACTTGTACTAGTGCATTTTCAGACACTTTGCTTGAACTGTTTCGACGGAATGAAATATTTAAAATGAAAATAAACGGGTAACCACCGTAATAAACAACAACACTGCACCACAACAACAATAACAACCACAACAACACTGCACCACAACAACAATAACAACCACAACAACACTGCACCACAACAACAATAACAACCACAACAACATACTTTGACATCTAGGTGGCAGTGATAAGAAAATGGCGGATGAGAAACTGTATTTCACTTATTGTGCTTCGGATAGAGAACGGATTCCGATTTTTGAACATTCAGAATGTTGAAAATATTGACTCTAATTTTGCTTCTTGCTGCTTGGGTTTAGGACCTGGCTTGTGATGTCTCGGATAACACTGAACCCTGACCTTGCACACATCATCCATGCAATGTTTACTCGCTCGTCCCGCTATGCGCTAGAAAATACAGCATTTTCCTAGTCAAGACAAACACGGACTATATGGTTTGACAAGAAAATAAAACCAGCCAGATATAAGGCATGAACACACATTCCCAGCTAGCTCAAACTCCCACACCCACCACATCATGAATATATATTTATGTCAACAAGAGAGCTACTGAGCGTGGCGATTGTCTATAACAAGAGACATATATGTTTTGTCAATGGGATGTAGCATTGGGCACCCCTGTCTCTTGTTACATACAGATACAAGGCATTATTACGCTGCTCCGTGATTGCAACCGTGGCATGAAATGCTTCCACATCCACATGATTACGTACCTGACGAGGGCTTTTACGGCGAATCTGACCACCGTGGAGAGCAGGAAAAGGGGAGTGACCAAGATGTGAAACAAGGAGAGTGACGCAAAGGCGTTCGCTGGGGTCAGGGGACTCGTGCTCACGTAAGCATGAGTCACAAAGGTCTAGGGAATATGTTTGACAGAATTGGACAAGTTAGTTACCATACATATAACAAGATTCGCAATACAGAATAGCCCTCATTAATTCATTTATTTATTTATAAAATGTGTTACCAGGCAGTAATACATTGAGAGTTACCGCTCGTTTCCACGTGTGTCCTGGGCACAGAGTTACTGTGTGTAACTGAACTCCCAGATATCTGGGAAGGTCTATACACCTCTGAGTTTGGGAAGGGATAGGGGGAAATCAAAGGAGAAATCATCATACAGTATATTTGAGGCATTTCTTTATGAGCGCGCCAACTCAATTTTTTGCTTTTAAAAAGCTGTATCCCTGAAAAAGATCTTGGCAACCTATATCATAAAAAGAATAAGTAGAAGATAAAAAAAATTTCTTGGTTTTTCTGACCCAAACCTCCCTGAAAATAGTTTTAGAAAGAAAGAAAGAGAAAATAAAATGATTGAGTGAGGAGGAGGAGGGGGATGGGGAGGGAGGGGAGGGATGGGGAGGGAGTGGGATAGGGAGGGATGGGGAGGGAGGGGAGGGGGGAGGGGGAGGGAGGGGAGGGGGGAGGGGGGGAGGGGGGGGGGGGGGGGGAGGGGGATGGGGGAGGGGGAGTGGGGAGGGGGATGGGGAGGAGGATTGGGAGGAAGGGGGATTGGGAGGGAGAGGGTGCATCAGAAAGACAGCATAGCTGCACTGCCAAACTAATGTTAAACATTGCAAGCCTGATTCAACTTAATTGTGGTTGCCACAGTCAGACTCCATATCACCCCAAATTATTCTACATCATGCATGAGAAAGGACTGACTGGGCTGTCCTGTCTCATATTCGGAATATTACAATGCTTACATCTATTTATAATATACAGTACAGCAATGCGCTCCTGGTTATTATGAGGTTTACATTGCACATTGTTCTATTGCCATTTGTTAAACTGGTGTAAAAATATTCTTACACTACTGAAAGGACATAGAAAATGGACTTACTGCGAGCACGGCTGCTATGGGCATCGCTGCATTCATAAAAACTGGGCAAATAAGACACAATTAAGCATTAAACATTGTGCTATTGGTTGACAATGTCAAAACTTTCATACAGAACATAGCAAACATAGGTGGAGATTCATTAAGCTCCGGCAAAGGGGACGGGAGTTTGATCACAAGCCATTTAAATCAGTGGGATTGAGCTCTGATGCCCCTTATCGGAGTTTAGTGAATCCTGCTGGCGTTTAACTTTGTTGATTCCTTCGAAGTTATTTAATAAAAGCTGTATGTTTTTTATCTCTCCTTACAACACAAACTGAGTTATCAGAAAATAACGTCTCACACTGTTATCATACAACGTCCCGAATCAATACTGGGTCTCCCCATTATTTCCCAAAGTAGGCACGGGATCACACTGGCCGCTGTCTTTATGCTGCTGAGTGTAGCTCTTGCTTAATTGCTACACAATTAATGTGTATGTCACCCATATACCTCACTATATAGAACGTATGGGATTACAGGGTGGCTCATGTTGTAAGACATTTAATTTGCCAGGAGCTTTAAAACATACACACCATTTTCCTTTAAAGCAGGGGGGCGCAACTCCAGTCCTTAAGACCCCCCAACAGGTCAGATTTTCAGGATTTCCCAGCTTCAGCACAGGTGGCTCAATCAGAGGTTCGGTCTTCGACTGTGCCACTGATTGAGCCACCTGTGGAAGCAGGGATATTGTGAAAAACCTGACATGTTGGTGGCCTGAGGACTGGAGTTGAGAGTCCTTGGATTAATGGATTCTAGAAATGATATACAGTACAGTATGTAGATATCATTAACCCAAGCTGTGCTGAAATGATGTAATGCAGCAGGCATAAGATTATAGGGATCCATGTTAAAATGGATAAGAAGTAAAGCGTGACACTGTGCTAATTTGCATGTCATTACCCAGAATCCCAGGCTGCAGAGAAAGTATTGTGTGTTAAGAGATAAAGGGGACAGGCAGGTTTGAGGGCCTGCCTGGGACGTGTGAAAGTGCCCACACACAAGTGGGATTTGATTTGCTGTAGAAATGAGATAAAACTGGGTGACATCCTACTGGAGAGTGACGTGTGAAGGGCGAAGGTTTGCAGACTTGTCAGCTCTTTCATTCGCGTCTCTTCAACGCTGGAGCAGAAAATGTTCTCCCACGCGTACAGCTTCAGCAGCTTTATGCCTTTCAGGATCTCGTTCGTTTTCTTTAATCTCTCGGTAGAATAATCCTTATTGGAAAGGGAAAAAAATTCCCGTTAAAGCCACTAAGTGATTAATTATGCGGTCCTAATATTTGTTACTAGGATCATGATTTGTTATCCAGTGGAACACAAATATTGTATGTGCCAAACAAAATGCCGGATTGATAGAATTAGTTATGTTAGAACTGATGTATCTTCAAAACTCAGCACATACCAGGGGGGGAGCTATACCCCGGGGGCCCGCTCCCCTCGCCGCCCCCCCCCCCCCATTGCAGGGCCTGAGATGCAGAAAGGAAGCACAGAGGGAAATCCCTCCCTCTGCAGGTAGGCGAGGCCCGGGTCAGGGGGGGAGGGGGGGCCTGAGATGCAGTAGGAAGCACAGAGAGAAATTCCTTCCTCTGCAGAGCCTCTGTATTTGGGTGGGGCCTGGGTCAGGAGGTGGGGCCTCAAGTAGTGAACCGTGAGGCGAGCTGCAGCCTGAGAGACAGGCTGGGAAAGGTGAGAGGGAGGGAAGGGGCCTCAGTCAGTGGGCGAGGCTGGAGGTGCAGCCTGAGAGACATGCTGGGAAAGGTGAGAGGGAGGGGCGGGGCCTCAGTCAGTGGACGAGGCTGGAGGTGCAGGCTGAGAGACAGGCTGGGAAAGGTGAGAGGAGGGAGGGCGGGGGCCTCAGTCAGTGGGCGAGGCTGGAGTAGGTGCAGCTGAGAGACAGGCTGGGAAAGGTGAGAGGGAGGGAAGGGGCGGGGCCTCAGTCAGTGGGCGGGGCTGGAGGTGCAGGCTGAGAGACAGGCTGGGAAAGGTGAGAGGGAGGGAAGGGGCGGGGCCTCAGTCAGTGGGCGGGGCTGGAGATGCAGTCTGAGAGACAGGCTGGGAAAGGTGAGAGGGAGGGGCGGGGCCTCAGTCAGTGGGCGAGGCTGGAGGTGCAGGCTGAGAGACAGGCTTGGAAAGGTGAGAGGGAGGGACGGGGCCTCAGTCAGTGGGTGAGGCTGGAGCTGGTTTTCAGCATATCCCTGCTTCAGTACAGGTGGCTCAATCATTGGCTCAGTCGAAGACTTCACCACCTGTGCTGAAGCAGGGATATCCTGATTTGCACACCCCTGTCTTATTATCATATGTAATATTTGACAAAGTATTTTATGTTAACAACACTTAAAGCAAAACAACAACATTAAAAATGAAAGAGCTGAAAAATCGAACATATGTTAATGGCGGTCCCTGTATAAACGGATATTAGTAAATGCAGTCGAACTAATCTCTGAAATGTTACAAAATAATATTAGCCGTGAAGCAATGTAAGAATTTGACATTTCATCCTTTAGCTTTGACTGCTTGGTAAATAAAATCTGTACAGTATAAAACCTGATTTGGGTCCGAAAGAGTTTTGGGGACATTAACCAGTAATAGTGGTGAAAGAGGACGCTTCAGACTAGTGTTCAGGCCATGTTCACATGTAATGCTAAGCCAAAAGACTGATATTTTACAGAGCCATAAGGTATCTTTTGGAGTAGCACCGCTTAGGCAATATGGCCCACAGTGTTCATCCATATGTGCATTACATTTAGGACTTTACTCACAAGTGTGCTCTTCTGAACCTCAGCAAGCTTTGTGGCAATGAAGTACTGCACAGGAGCGAGTAGCACTATCACGGCTGCACCAACCAATGCGCTAAGGCCCAGCAGTTTGTAAAGGAGGATAACTCCCATTATAATCTGAAAAACACAGCGTTACCATTTTTGGAAAAACACAGCAGAAACTCCAGACATAATAACAATAAAAAATGTTTCAAAGCACACTACCAACAATGTAAGAGTATAAGGCTGCGCTCATAGTGCTGCCGACGCGATGGTGACATCATGTCGCGTCAAAACAAATGCATTATCGCCGTCGTCGGCGCTAATAGTGCACGCGACGGCGACAAAGCGATGGAGCGACAGTGCTACCAGAAATCTGGTAGTCACTGATATTTCATTTTTCTGGCGACGGTCTCCCCTTTTGGCCAATCAGGAGCTTCTCCGTCCCTCTGCCATCCCCTTTAATGACGTCACCTAAATTTGAAATACAGTACAACTCATCGCAATGGTGACGGCGACGGGTGACGTCATCGGCCGCGTTGCCGTCGCCGGCTGTATAAGCGCAGCCTAACTGTGTTGCGACTTCTGCGTCTCACAGTCCTTTCACCATACTGTAATGTGCTTCATTCATAGATCACTAAGGGGACTATTATATAAGCCTTTATAAATAAAAAAAATCGCTGGGCCGGTTACGCCGCCTGTTTTTGAGCGTTGCTATCACGGTATCAGAAAGCATCGATTGCCTGTGATAGCAAAACCAAACGGGCGAGTAGCCGGCGGCGTGATGATCGCCTCTCTCAAAGGGTTCACCCGGCGATTTGTTTCCGCTGCAGAGAGAGCTGCACGGAGAGAGCGCCGCCTCTCCCTGCGCATATCTCACCTGCGATCACAAGATTTTAATATACATTTTAATAATATGTAGATGAGCAAGGGGTCTCCGGAGCAGAACCGTGTTGATTGCAGGTCCGGGGACCCCCTGCTTCCCGAGATACAGGCCCCGTTATGGGGTCCGGTATCTCCTATGCACTGAAATGTCTCGCGTCACATGACCGTGGGAATAAAATGCATAGGAGATACCGGCACCCCATAACTGGGCCTGTATCTCGGGAAGCAGGGGGTCCCCGGACCTGAAATCAATGCAGTTCTGCTGCGGAGACCCCCTGCTCATTTACACTAGTATTAAAATGTATATTAAAACAGCTTCATTACCTTAGCGGCTAGCCACTAAGGCAGGCCTTCACAACTCCAGTCCACGAGGGCCGCAAACAGGCCAGGTTGTCAGGTTATCCCTACTTCAGATAATAAACTGATATGTGAAGAAAGAATCTCCACATCAAGATCACTATAATTTGCACTCAAAGTACATTCTTTTAACACAGAGATATAATAATCCCAAGAATACCAATATTCCAAAGATTGGAGGATATTTATTTTATTCTTGTGTATTTTTGGCCTTAATGATTTTTATGAGGTTGACCATTTAATGTTATAGTGGCTTATCATGCCCATATTATATGGGTATGATGAACCACCGTGCCAATCAAAAGTGGGTTATCGAGGTTTATAGAATAGGCCCCTAAGTATTCATCACTCACCTCTTGGATTGCTTTACATCAGGGGCGGCCAACTCCAGTCCTTAAGGGCAACCAACAGGTCAGGTTTTCAGGATATCCCTGCTTCAGCACAGGTGGCCCAATTGGTGGTTCATTTTTTGACTGAGCCACCTGTGCTGAATCAAGGATATCCTAAAAACCTGACCTGTTGGTGGCCCTTGAGGACTGGTGCTGCCCACCCCTTTTTACCGTAAGCTATTAAACTAGCAATGCCTAAGAATTTCTAAGTGATCCCACTTTATTAGGTTCATTTAGATTAGAACCCCAATGCAGAAGCCTGCTTATTTTCCGAAAAATATATAATTCTTTAAGTTTCTTTTGAAAATGCCTAATTGATTGCATTGACTGTGAATGAAAGCAAAGTAAACATTTTGTTCAGGTTTTACTACCAGCTCCCACGTATGCGTCTTTATCACATCCGGGAGCATGAATTCCCCTCCCCTGCTCCATGCTCTACATGTCTTTTCCTCCTTTATACGGCCAAGAACCAGAAAAGAAAGTGCTGCACAACAAAACCAGGCGGAAAAACAGACCATAGGTCCCCGTACCATGCTGCACGAGAATCTCTGCTCGTAAATGTCAATAAAAAAGAATTAGGTAAACATCTATAATAATAATAATAGTAATATTTATAGTTAGAAAAGAAAGTATCAAATAGTTTCAATTAAAAAAAATAGTTCATTCAACATTTTTTTGCTGACCCCAAACTGGTGTTACCAAGGAGTATATAACCCAGGGACACGAGAGAGACGAGAGAGAGAGACGAGAGAGAGAGAGAGAGAGAGACGAGAGAGAGAGAGAGACGAGAGAGAGACGAGCCGAGAGACGAGAGAGAGATGAGAAAGAGACGAGAAAGAGAGACGAGAGAAAGAGGCGAGAGAGGCGAGAGAGACGAGAGAGAGACGAGAGAGAGACATGAGAGAGACGAGAGAGAGAGATGAGAGAGCCGGGAGGGAGGAGAGAGAGAGACGAGAGACGAGAGAGAGAGATGAGAGAAATAGACGAGAGAGACAAGAGAGAGAGACGAGAGAGAGACGAGAGAGGGACGAGAGAGAGACGAGAGAGAGAGACGAGAGGGAGAGACGAGAGAGAGAGACGGAGATGAGAGAGATGAAAAAGAGGCGAGAGAGACGAGAGAGGGAGACGAGAGAGAGAGAGAGACGAGAGAGAGATGAGAGAGAGAGACGGGAGGGAGGAGAGAGAGAGACGAGAGAGAGAGAGAGAGAGACATGAGAGAGACGAGAGAGACGAGAGAGAGAGACGAGAGAGAGAGACGAGAGAGAGAGACGGGAGGGAGGAGAGAGACGAGAGAGACGAGAGAGAGAGACGAAAGAGAGATGAGAGAGAGACACGAGAGAGACACGAGAGAGAGAGACTGAGAGAGAGACTGAGACTGTTTTCCCCAGAGAATGAGGGGAGATAGAAGTGCTCCCCAGCTGCGGAAGCTGGGACAGAGGACCTACAGAGGAGTTTCTCTGGGCTCAATGTGGGATTGAGCTCTCCTAGAAAGGAAGGACAACAAGGCCGTGCTGAAGCAGGAACGTCTGCTCCAAAAGGACTAAGATAAGCAAAACCCTTATTATTGTGTGCAGAGCCTGTATACATTTCTCAGGTGCATATATCAAGATAAAGGATCCAGAGGGGGCGTCAAAACATTGGACCAATAAAATAGTTTTTTTGCATGCCTACCCCTTTGTCTAAATATATATTTATATATTTGTGTGTATGTATGTGTAAGTGTATATGTAAATATATATATATATATATATATATAAATATATATACACGCAGTGTATATATACAGTAAAGAATATAGTATAAATGGTTTTTAAACCCTGTGCTCTTTGATAATTAATTTACGTAAAAGCTTTATTAGTTCAGTTACACATGGGAAACAAAAGTCAATTGAAAAGTACGACATACAGTACACGTACGTAACTTATTTATTGGATTAATTAAATATAGTTTAAGCAGGTTTTGCAGTAAATATATTTAGAATGATATTCCATTATAATAGGTATTGTCATCATATTATTCCACATTAGCACTTATAGATATAATTATTTTAATAGCTGCCATCGGTGTGTACCATGGTCTCTTATTCATTTACTGAGAACTCATTTTTGTTACCAATGTTTCCATGTTTTTGGATAACTGCTCTGTGAGGTTTCTTCATGTAACAGTGATATTGCCGATGTGGGCACTATCACCCGGAAACTCCTATTGAAGTCAATAGGAGTTTCCGTCCAATAGTGCCCCGATCAGCACTATCTCAGTTTAGGGAAATAAAAATATCTGCCAAATCCTGCAGGTCCCGTGGGCCAATAAAAAGCTGAAACGTCGTTGGGGGTATGACATTGTGGCTTCCATGTTGGACAACCATTTAAATGTAACAGATCAGGAACTAAACTGGCTAGTATCTGAAAACCGAGGCGGTCTCCGGAGTTACAAACTGCGCTGGTGTTCTCCAGAAGACCCACTGGTCTGTAAATAAATGGTGACATTTGGCAGGATTCCTGCTTTATTACACGCCCATTAATACCAGCAGAGGTTGATGATAGGCGGACCGGAAACAAATGTAAAACCTGGAACTGTAACACGTTACTTTACCGGCCAACTAGAAATCCCTCTATATAACAAATTGTGTTAACCAATTTCTCAGTACTTCCTAGTTTGACATTGTTGTAAGGCAGGCCGAGCACAGCCAGGAGATCTCCGCCCAGGCACTACAGATAAAGACAACAGCAGTAACATAACCCCTATTAATGTGGACACATGTAGTACTTCTTACTTATTAAATATGGCAGCACGTAAACCTCTGAATTTACAGTCTAAGTTCAACAAAGGCACAGTTCTGTTCACACACATACAGATTGCTGCATGCAGAAGGTATGCCCTAATCCTGTATATTGCCCTATCTTTAAATCCGGGATCACTGCTAATACCATTACAATACTAGAGCATCTACAATGTTGAATTTGTAAATGTACCAGTGTAGGCTCTAATGCGCATTGATTATACTGTAACTTGTTGGGTTTTGGTTCCTCTAAAAAATATGCCCTTACTTTGATGCTGTACCTGAACAGGCATAGCCCATAGGTTGGGACACAGGAACAAGAACCACATCAGTTGATTGGTTTCGATGGCAACCAAATTATTAATCTGGCCCAAGGTCATCTCTCCCATGGACATGTTGGAAGTAGAAAGTCTGAGTATCTTATTATATATCATTGCCTGCAACAAAAAGTTACACATAGACACTATATTAGCAAATTATCTTTATACATGTGATATAGATATCAACTGATAGTTTTTTGTATTTAGATATTTGGCCTCTAGATGACTGTTTTATGTTACTGTATATATTATTTACAGTATCAAATTAGTAGATGATAAATAATGTTATTAAAGCATCAGTTTGGTCAGGGACAGAGATTCCCTCCATGAGATAAAGTGATGGTGTGTTTCAGACCTGGCCCAATACTGATGATATGTGTTTTAATTGTTGAAAAAACTGAAATATTATACCAGTAAGGCCCCGCGGAGATTGATGCCGGTTTCTATGGTGACGTAGTACGAGGCTTGTAAAAAAGTTCTTTGGAGTATAAGGGCCAAAAATAGGAGAACAGCCAGCACATAAGGATTTTCTAGGAATTCCTTGGAAGAAAGTAAGTATGGGGAAAATTCCTGAAACTGAGAAGCAAATAAATAATATAAACAACTAGCATATGAGATGGAGAAAAGGATGTGCACTGTATACAATGTCAACATAAGCAATTATCTATGTTAAATCAACGATGACAGGCAAGGTGCCCTAGAAAACCATGAATAACGCATGCAATTAAAGAGATTTTTATTTTATAAATTGAGTCCCTAAATATAAGCAGCCAGTTAGAAAACACCATGAGGACGCCATATATATATAATTTACGCGAGAGAGAGAGGCGAGAGCGAGAGAGAGAGAGATGAGAGAGGAGAGAGAGATATATTTTATAGATATATATACATACATCTATATATGGATTAGTAAACAAGATGATGAAGTCAAACAAGAGTAACCAAACATTTTTCTTGCCTCAGTCGCCGGTATTTGCGTTGGTCCAGCCGTGGAGTTAGTTTTATTTATTTCGCCAAGTCGTTGAACTATTCCCGAAATGCAGAGAGGACCAGCAAACCCCAACAGATCAGCCAAGTAACGGAAAGTACTACTCAGCAGGATTGGTCGACCAAAAGCCCTATAAATGGCCAGCCAGATAGATGGCTTCTTATTAGGCTGGTCTGCTACTTTTTTCTGCAAAATATATTAGGAGGCAGGTACTTATTATATAATAATGAGATAGGTTCTAAACTAAAGACTGTTGTTGATATTGGATAGTAAGACTAGACAGTAATATATTTAATATCTTCAATATAAGACCAGGGTGCAAACTAGCCTTTAAGAAGACTGTTCATCTTAACACATTGGAAACTCCCATTACTTTGCCATCATACCCGTGTTCTCTTTCACACTGATGTTTTTGAATATCTATTACATTAAGGAATTCTATTGAACTATCATACACTGTCCCCTTCTTCTTTTCCCATCTATGTCTTGGCTGTGTTTGTCACTCAACACACATTCTTGATCTCAGCCCATTCCGACTGACAATTTCCACACATAACTACAAACAGCGTATATCCCTTTACTGCATATACTCTCCTAACTCCCACTGTAAACTACCATCCTACAAATTGTATGTAATCTCTGACTTAATGTACAACTACTATACCTGAAGAAGAACCAAGTGAGGTTCAAAAGCTTGTATAATGAAAACTATTGTTGATCCAATAAAAGTATTGCCTACTGCCTACCTTTTTTCTTTTTCAGATTTCCACATATAATAAGAGATCAATACAGCGTTTTCTAAGACAGTTCGTGGAAATGGGTGCAATGCAGATACTGCAAGACTGCAAAAGCAGGCAATGTACAATCAAGTACGCAATCTGATTGGCCAAAATCCAAGTAGTCCTTTAAAACCAGAGTCAGAGAAATATCTCACCTCATAATGGAAAGATGTGGTTTCTGCCAAATGTCAGGATTTAAGCATTACATTGCTTACCCCCCTTCTAGAGAAGCTTAAATTAGAAAGAGGACATCTTCACAAAATATTGAATAATAGCCTTTTATTTATAACAGGGTTTTTGGGAACTTCACTTATTTATTACAGACTCCGAAAGCATCAGATAACATGTGCCTTTTAAGCTTCAAACATTGTAAAAGATTACGAATATCTGGCTATGTAGGAGAAAGATGTGTTAAGTAGCATTGCTGAGCAGCATTTTAAACACAAAGCTGAATGACTTATTATCCATATTAGGTATTTTTTTACCTTTTGTTCTTCATATGCATCTTTCAAGCTGACATAGTTTGTAAGTGCTCTCATAGCTATTGGCAATTTTCCAATTATTTTCAAATCTATGGGCCTCTTGTGTGCTGAAATGATAAGGGTGTTCATCCACCAGTATGTTGCTTTTGAAAGCAAATTAACAAATGGCTGAAGAAATCTCACTCCTAAATCCTGGAGGTCTTCCGGTGGTTTTACTTTCTGGGGGCTCATAGAAAATACATACTTCTAAAACAGAAGAGAGACAAAGAACAGACGTTACATTGTTACAGAAGAGAATGTGCTGCTTACGGTAATCAGTGAATAAGGAGGTTAAAGGTACCATACCCTGACTCGAATGACATTGATCTCCACTGCCATTAGCAGGCCATAGAGAATGACCATTGTCCCAGTGATACAGAAGCGTAACTGGTGTGGTCCTATGCCTTTCTCACAGTACTTCACAAGCTTGATGGTTTTTGAGATGAAAGCCAATACCCAGTAAAGAAACAGAGCTGCAAAAGGGGAAAAAAATGTGAAAAGATTCTTCTAGAAATGTATTGATCTACTTACTCTTCATTACCCCAATACTGTGTAACTCTTTGAACTACAATGTGCTAAATTATTTTATCCAATAATCTATTGTCATCGACATTTAAATCCGTGTTACTTAATCGTTACTTTTAAGGAAAAACGTAAATGCTATATTTTAAAGCGTTTGTGCTCTGTTTTTTATTTTTTTAGTTCTCTTGGCGCTATTAAACATTGCGTAAACTAATAAATCTGTTGTCCCTTTCTATGTTGGTACAGCATGACCCTATTCTCCTAAATAAAACTATAATTCCTTGTATTTAGCTTATTATTAAACACTTGTAAATTCCCAGTCATGTGACTTGCCGCCTTACTTCTGCAGTGCTGGCAGCACAATAAAATCTGCGTTTGGCCTCTTACCTAAAAGTAATTTGGGGAAATTTGACGTTTCAATATTGTGGTAGTAGACTATAGATGTGGTAGCAGCTACAAACCCCATGATAGCAGGCATGAAGAGGTGCAGATGGCGAGAAGCCATGTGTCTAGAAAGATAAGAAAGAAAGATAATGAACAAAATCAGAGCTATTCATTTTTGTTTTAGAGATATCCAATATTTAATATATTTCCAGCAACAATGTCCATATGTTTAAGCATTAATGTTTCATGTGATGAACTGCAGTGCGATTTTACTGAGTATCTAACATGCGTGAAGTACCAAACAAAATGTACAGTAACTCACAAAGCTGAGAAACATACAAGCAAAGACTATTTGTTGATATGTGGGGTTAAGAAATGTGCACTATTGTGCAGCATATAAGAATCCCACGTTTGGGCACAGTCACACGTCTCAGACAGGTCTGCATCCCTGCCTCTCCCCATTCTCTCTTAACATACAGTGCTTCCACTGCACCCAGGCATTCTGGGTAATGACATGCAAATGAGCACTCACACGGTGTCACTCTTTATTTCTTATCTATTTTAACATGAATCCCTATAAGCGCCCGCCTGCTGTATCACGCAGCTTTTCAGCGCATCCTGGGTTAAAGTTTAGAAACTCAAATTGAAGCCAGTGGAAGTTTCTATCGCATGATCGGCACTATCACTCTTTAATAAATAACTTCCATGTGTAAACTTTTCACCAGACGTCACAAACTGTCCGACATGTTTACAAAAGTTGGGGCTAAAAGTGCTCTGAGAGTCAGAAATGAACACTTCCTGGTTTATGTCAAAGTTTTTGTGACATGTGGCAGTCGATGTGACTGTATGTGAGTGTGTCTCACATTTATACCGACTGCTCTATTTCTACGTGTGTTAGCAGCACGTAATGTGCCCGCCGCTGGCAGCGAACAGCGGATGCAGACAAGTGACAAGTATTGCGATAAGTTCTCTTTCTGTTCTAGGTGCGCGTGACTCAGTGGTTTGTTGGTGATGATGTTCATCTGGGTTGTTTATCCTGCTGCGGAACTCCAGGGATAAACACTTATATACACACTGTTACCTATTGCGAGTCCCAAAAAGGGTGGTGACTATGTCAGGGGAGTTTTGGTTTTCTATTATTTCCTCCCAAACTTTTTATTAGAAACATTATACCCCCTTGATAATGGATGGGTCCATAGCACAAAGGAAAACGTGCTCATGTATGTTTCCCAATTGTCTCCGGGGTTAGAGCAAGAAAATTGGGAAGATCTCAAAGGGAACAGTGCTTCAAAAACCTTTTAAGCAATAACCAGCAGAAAGCACTAATAAGTGTCCGAGATGTGTCCACATGAAGAGATACAATGTAAATCCCAGTTAGTGTTGACTCTGATGTATGATATATTGTATCAGTACAGTGACTATTGAATAAGCGGACTGCTGAAGGCAGAGGTCTGTTTCACACATGCAAAAACTTGATGTACTCAGTGAGCATAACGTGATCTCCATTTGTAATATGTATACGAGTCGCGTTTGAGGTAAAGCAGAGGTACTCAGGGGATCTCTTCAAACGTGGACTGCAGTCGGTGTGATCCTGCCGGTAGACCGTATGCAGGCGGGAGAACGAGATGGCGGTGCACAGCTGGAAAAATCACCAGGGGTTGGAGTACAAATTAATAAAAAATGTATTGGCACATTAATGGCAAGGAGTGTCTTTTAAACCTTGTCCTTCATGTGCCAATACATTTTACACTGCTTTGAATTCCAACCCCTGGTGATTTTTCCAGCTGTGCACCGAATCTCGTTCTCCCGTCTGTCTCCGGGGTTAGCTTCAATATTGTATTAAAAAAAATTAATTAAATCTTTAAACTGTACTTTTTGCTTTTGTAAAATGTATTATATTTAGGGTGCAGGGACTTACGTATCGGAAACAATGCCCTCTGCGATTTCGCAGACATGCACAAACAGGAGCGCAAACGTTAATATCCATCGCAGGTTATGTCCAGGGAAATGCAGCCACGTGTTGTGATGAATCTGCACCTTTGAGCTTTGACTTCCCCACCCTGAAAATGTTAGAAAACAGAAGTTAGAAACACGACACAGCCACTAATTCCACCATGGCTGAGGCTGCGTCCATGTTATCGCTCGCACGCATGGCATGGCCGAGGGCGCGTCCGTGTTATCATGCGCACGCATGGCATGGCCGAAGCTGCGTCCGTGTTATCGCTCGCACGCATGGCATGGCCGAAGCTGCATCCGTGTTATCGCTCGCACGCATGGCATGGCCGAGGGCGCGTCCATGTTATCACGCGCACGCATGTCCAAGGCTGCATCCATGTTATCACGTGCACGCATGGCAGAGGCTGCGCCCATGTTATCACGCACACGCATGGCATGGCCGAGGGCGCGTCCATGTTATCACGCACATGCATGGCAGCACGGCTTGCGTCATGTATATGTCACGGCACATGCAATGGCAATCGGCCGAGGCTTGGTCCATGTTAAACGCGCGCGATGGAATGGACGAGGCTTGCGTCATGTTATCACGCACATGCATGGCATGGCCGAGGCTGCGTCCATGTTATCACGCACATGCATGGCAAGGCCGAGGCTGCGTCCATGTTATCACGCGCGCGCATGGCATGGCCGAGGCTGCGTCCATGTTAGCACGTGCACGCATGGCATAGGCTGGGTCCATGTTATCACGCGTGCGCATGGCCGAGGCTGCGTCCATATTATCACGCGCACGCATGGCCGGGGACGCGTCCATGTTATCACGCACATGCATGGCCTCGGCCTAACGCGGTCACAGGCAGGGCGGCCTTCATTCCCAACTGTTTTGTTACAATCTTATTTTTTATTTCACCTTTTCTATTGCAAAATCATGTTATTTCTATCACCTCTGTGACTATGGGGTATTCATTACACTGTGCGGTAGTGCCCTGATTAGCACTATCAGAGTTTATTGAATAAGCCCCTACTGTATATATTTCCCTCATGACACTAGACCTGTTTCTGCAGTACTTGGATTCGTCAATGTAAATATAAAGATCGAACGCTATTGTACTAAATGCTAAATATTAAACAAGTAGTATGAGGTACTCGTGGCTATGAGCAAGCATCAGAGTATTAATGTGCAGTATATAGTGGAAGGAGAAGAAATGCATTCACCGGGACATGGCATTTTACGGCTGATAAGACCCCCCCCCTCGTACCTGCCCATGTTCCTATCTGCTGTAGAACTCACACCCTGTCTGATCCTTGGAGCTTCCGTCTGTATTCCGGATTTAGCCTTATGTCTATCCCAAACATGTGGGGATTCCCTTACTGCATTAGCATTTACCACCTCTGCTGGGAGGCTATCCCAGGAATCCACCACCCTTTCAGCAAAGCAGTAGTTCATTGCCTTTCCCCCGAGACTGTCACCTTCCAGCTTCAGAGCAAGGCCTCTTGTTTTAGCCCTTCTCTTCCTCTGTTGTAATCCTATGCACCCCCCCCCCCCCCTCCTCCAAGCTGTATATCTTGAGGTCCTTCAGTCTTTCCTGGTAAGTTTTATGCTGTAGACCCGGGGTAGCCAACACCAGTCTTCAAGGGTCCCCAACAGGCCAGGTATTAGGGATATCCATGTTTCAGCACAGGACTGAGCCACCTGTGCTGAAGCAGGGACATCCTTAACCTGACCTGCTGGTGGCCCTTGAGGAGGACTGGAGTTGGCCAGCGCTGCTATAAATCACGCACCAATTTACGAGTTCTTCACCCTTTACAACCAAGCATCCTGCCGGCTTTCCCAATTGAGCTGTGCTGAAGCAGGGATATCCTGAACACTTGACCTGTTGACAGGGCTTGGGGACTGGAATTGAGCACCCCTGCTCTAATCCACCTAAATTATTATTCATGAAACTGTTCAGAATGAATACTAGTGGTGTGTCTTATAAAAGGTATAAGAGTAGGATACTTACCAATAAACAATATGGGAAATGTTATAAAAAGGAGGAAAACATGTGGAACCAAAGTTAGGGCATCCAGGAAGCAGACATTGTTTAACACACCATTGTTGACGTTGTAGGAAGAACTTGTGTCGTTGCCACAAAATGAGAGGCTCATTCTCTCTGTTGGGCCTACTGAAATGAACACACAAAAAACACAAGACACGCAATTGAAGTGCAGCTGGATTATTCTGATCTCCCACATTACATTATTTCTCAATTAGGCACACAATCGGTACACAGCACACGATGGATAGCTACGTCTTTATACACTGTAACCAAATCTCATTATCTTCCGCTGGAATGTTCATGCTATGAATAGTATACAACGCGTGGGTATCACATACTGTAGCATGCTTAGGAAATAAATACAGTCTGCCGGGTACATTGGGCACAAAGAGGAGTAAACTTTTAATGGGCAAGAGAATGGTCAAAAATACTCCCAAATCAAGGTGACACGGAAAATTGGATGACTCACAGGAAAATGCAAAAATTACATTTTGCGAGAAAAATGTTTATTATATACTTTAGTTTCTGGTGCTAACAAAAATATGTTTTGGGAAAGCACTGCTTCTCATTTTTCCAATTACCCAACACGTTTATTTTTAATGACGTTAATGACAGGATGAGCAAGGCTGGGGTGCTAGCACATCCTGTCATTAATGTCACAATGGAGGCCAAACGTCAGTTTGCCGTGAATGCGCGTCACCGCCTTGTATTGCCGTGAATGCGCGTCACCGCCTTGTATTGTACCTCCTGCCTCTTGACACTTTAAAACTCTAATATTGGCCATTTCAATATCGGTTATTGTTACGGTGACCAGACATCTCGGTTTTTAGGCCTTTGTCCCGATTATCTATCGGCACCGGCCGCACATGCTCGTCGGCGCATGCTGAATTGGCACTGGCCAGCTGCTGGTGCGCCACTGGCGCATGCGCACGAGCGGTCGGCAAGAGCCAATCGTGCATGCTCAAAAGCGAACGGTAAGTGCTCATCGCGTATGCGCAGTCGGCGCTCACCGTTTTCTCACGCGCAATCACGAGCGCAACTGCGTGTGCATGCGCGACATCTGTCCCGGTTTTTGCCAGGACAAATATGGTCACCCTAATTATTGTAAAGAATTCAAACTAGGGGTCCTCAGAGGGGAACAGGGCTATAGGGTCCTCAGAGGCGGAACCGAGATACTAGGGGTCCTCAGAGGTGGAACGTGCTACTAGGGGTCCTAAGAGTGGAACCGCGCTACTAGGGTCTCAGGGAAGCAACCCGGGCTACTAGGGGTCCTCAGAGGCGGAACCGCGTATAGGGGTCCTAGAGGAATCGCGCTACTAGGGGCCGCAGGGGAACCGCGCTACTAGGGGACTAGAGGCAGAAAGCCGCGCTACTAGGGCGTCTCCGCTGCGAGGAGAAAATCGCGTACTAGGGGTCATCAGAGGGGAACGCCGCTTCTACTAGCGGGTACATCCGAGCCAGAAACCGCTTGCTACTAGGGGTCCTCAAGCGAAGCGCAGATAGTCCACAGGGGTACTATCAATAGGGGTCCTAGAGGCGAACCGCGATACTAGGGGTCACTCAGAGTGGCCGAATCGCCGCGCTACTAGGGAGTCTCCTCAGAGCAGAACCGCAGCTTTACTAGGGTCTCTCAGAGGCCGGACCGACCTAAT
The DNA here is from genome assembly GCA_036426205.1 of Ascaphus truei. Classification (NCBI taxonomy): domain Eukaryota; kingdom Metazoa; phylum Chordata; class Amphibia; order Anura; family Ascaphidae; genus Ascaphus; species Ascaphus truei. Next base: position 41,537 of record WSYH01004097.1, read on the forward strand.
ACTAGGGGTCCTCAAGAGGCGAACAGCGACTATAGGGGTTCCTCAGAGGGGAACACCGCACGCTACTAGGGTCCTCAGACGGCGGAACCGCCCGACGTACTTAGGGGTCCTACAGGTAGGGAAACCGCGCTACTAGGAGGGTACCTCAGATGCGGGAACCGCAGCTACTATGGAGGTCCTCAGATGTGCGACAGCACTACTTAATAGGGGTTCCTCGAGGCGGCAGGAATCCGTTGCATACTAGGGCGGGTCCCTCAGAGGGCAGAAACCTCCCAGCGTACTAGGTGGTCCTCGAAGAACGTTGGGTCGAATACGAGCGGAGACGCGCTACTAGGGCGTCCTCAGAGGCCGCGGAACCGCGTACTAGGGGTCTCCAGAGGCGCGCAACGCGCTAACTAGAAGGTCCTCAGAGGCGAAACGCCGCTATAGGGTCTAGAGGGTGAACCGCGCTACTAGGGGGTACCTCAGAGCGGAAACCGCGCTACAGACTACAGGGGCCGTCCTCAGAGCGGAACAGCGCTCATAGGGGTCACCAAGAGGGAGAACGCCGCGCTACCATCTAGAAGGGGATGCCTCAGGCGGGTCAGAGGAGAAACCGCGCGACTTGGTCTCGAGCGCGAAGGAACCGCGACCTTACTAGAGGTCCTCAGAGTGGGGAGGAACCGGCACCTACAGGGTCCTCAGAGGCAGGAACCGCGCACTAGGGTCCTCAGAGGCGGGGGACCGCGCAATAGGCTCAAGGGGACCGGTACGGTCTGAGGCGGGACCGCGTACTAGGGGCCCAGAGGCGGAACCGCGATACTAGGGTTCCTCAGAGGCTGGAAAACCATAGTCACGAGCGGGCCCGCACGCGCCTCAGAGGAACGGAACAACCGCGACTCCGAACTAGGGGTTCAGTGCGAAGTAGTGGAACCGCGCTACTAGGGCCTCAGAGGCGGAATCGTGCTACTAGGGGCCTGCACCAGAAACGCGTACTAGGCTCAACGAACCGCTAAAGAGGTCTTCTTCAGGGAAGCTTATAGGGGTCCTAGGAGCGCGGCCGAACATGCCGCTACTAGGGGTCCTCAGAGCGCGGAACGACCGCTACTAGGGAGGTCTCAGAGGCGGGAACGGCGCTACTAGGGGTCCTCAGAGGTCGGATAACGCGCATAGGGGTCCTCAAGAGGCGGAACCGCAGCTACTAGGTGTCCCTCAGAGGCGGAACCACGTACTAGGGGTCCTCAGAGGGGAACCGCGCGCTACTAGGGGTCCTCAGGGTGGAAACCGACGCTTACTAGGGGTCAACAGAGGCGGGAAACTCGCTTGGCTACTAGGGGTCCTCAGAGGCGAAACCGGCCTATAGGGTCTCAAGGCGGAACGCGCTACTAGGGGTCCTCAGAGGCGGAACGCGTACTAGGGGTCCGAGCGGAACCGCGCTACAGGGGTACTGAGGGCGGAACCGCGCTACTAGGGGTCCTCAGAGGCGGAAACCGCCGTTAACTAGGTCCTCAGAGGCCGATGCGCTACTAGGGGTCTCAGAGGCAAACGCGCCGACTAGGGGTCTCATGAGGCGGAACCGCGCTACAGAGTCCTCAATGGAGACGCGACTAGGGTCCTCAGAAGCGGAAACCGCGCTGTTTCAGATCCTGGGAACCCTCCAGCTCCCAGATCTTTACGGCTTAGTTGCTGGGTGTTACTACCTGGGAATAAATGGCTCATCAACACCAAGCCACAAAGTCGTCCAATCCCCCCCAACCCCCCCCCCCCCCCCCTAATGTGCGGATACTTTCTTATTGCAAAGCAGGCGGGCAGATTATTTGGGAACTATTTCATTTCTCTTAAGGGAGGAAACACCAGCAACTAAATAGGAAGTATTAATAACCAAAAGGCGCGTATTACGCGCATATAAATGTAGTAGTGATCACTATTATTTATTATGGGATTTTTTCTATTTTTACTGTGTTGCACTATGTGATTTTTTTCTCCCTTTTTTTCGATATATACCCACCTGATGCGCGTGCGCTCCGGATTTTTGCCTTCATCAACTTAGTGAGTCTTGGGCTGATCCACTTCAGAAGCAGCACCATTAAGGACAGTCCACATTTATTTTCTTTATTATTTATTGATCCTTTTAGTGATTTACTACAGCATTTGCGTCCATACTCTTGTTCTCATGTGTATAACCATGTCATGAATGTAACCCAATTCGAGGGTGTTGTTTGTAACACTAATAAAACATCCACACATCCAATGTGTGGTATGAATTCAAATGCAAACAAGTGAAAACTTAATCAGAACCCTCAAGGATTTTCCTCAGCGGGAAACTACAAATATGAGGAAATCAACAAAATGTTGTATATAATAAAACTTAAAATTCATCACAATGTATCCTGCAAAAAAGTTATATATAAAAACAAGATAAGGTGATTTCACCCTATATCTGTGTATGGGAATAGAATTTTAAAGAGCAAGATAACTTTTTGTTGTTGTGTACTACATTATACACACAACGCACAACACGCATTACTTCCAACATCTGTTTTTATAGTGTAGAACTTAAGGGAGTATTTTTTTATTTTTTTCAGACCCTGGGGATTGCTGAGACACAGTGGGATTCATTAGTCGGGAAGATTCGGTGGAAATAAATGAGATCTTACTCTCCCGGTGATTCTGTTGGCTGGCGAGGTGATGTGATTTCACCATTGCTTTTACTGCCACAGAGAGTCCCTCATTCCCAAGGAGCAAACCACAACAGTGCTGTGATTCTTCCATTGAACAAAAAAAATGTGTTGTTTTGTCTAAGATGTAACAGAAATAACATTTCATTTATATACACTGGTATTTCTGAACTGCACATACAGGAGCAGTCCCCTTACCCCAATCGTAAAGTACACATTTTATTGATGTAGCCTTTTAAAAAAACTTTCCTACTCCTACAGTATTCTAGTACCTTAGCTGTGACAGTGCATTTCCGTGCGAGAAATGCCTTTCGCACAGACCTGCATGATGCCCATATTCTAAAAGCACTTTTCCATGTCCAAACCGTGCCATAAGGTTTTATAAATGGATTTAATCTCGGCAGATTGTGCGTGCGGCAAAAAAATGTCCCAAACTCACATATGTTCGCAATTCGCTGGTATTCTAGTACCTCCGTAAAGTCCAAAAATGCTACATTATTCTCACCAATTGCCCCACAGGTGTGAGATTGCGCTTTAGCCCTGCTGACAGGGACTTTCCCTAATTCCATGTAATTAATTCCCTCTTTCATGTACTTTTTCGCTGTACTTCAACTAATCATGTACAGTTGTAACGCCCTGCCGGCTCTTAAAGGCTTTACATCAATAACTATGTAAATGGTCCGGTAGCTCAACCTCTCAGACCTGTCAGAGTGCTGGGTCAGTGCAGGGCGGGCTCAGTCTCTTTTATACCGGGTCAGGGTGCTGGTCAGTTCAGGCGGGGCTCAGTCTCTCATACTGGTCAGGGTGCTGGGTCAGTGCAGGCCGGCTCAGTCTCTCACACAGTGTCAGGGTGCTGGGTCAGTGCAGGCCGGGCTCGACTCTCACACAGTGTCAGGGTGCTGGGTCAGTGCAGGCTGTGCTCAGTCCTCTCATACCGGGTCAGGGTGCTGGGTCAGGCAGGGTGGGTCAGTCTCTCACGTGTCAGGGTGCTGGGGTCAGTGCAGGCTGGGCTCAGTCTCTCATACTGTGTCAGGGTGCTGGGTCAGTGCAGGCTGGGCTCGTCTCTCACACGGTAGCGGTGTGGGTGTGGGTCAGTGCAGGCTGGGCTCAGTCTCTCATACTGTGTTCAGGGTGCTGGGTCAGTGCAGGCGGGGCTCAGTCTGAATACTGTGTCAGGGTGCGGGTCAGCGGTCAGGCTGGGCTCAGTCTATCATTTACTGGTCAGGGTGCTGGGTCAGTGAGGCTGGGTCAGTCTCTCACACCGTTGTCAGTGGGTGCTGGGTCAGTGCAGGCTGGGCTCAGTCTACATACGGTGTAGGGTGCTGGGTCAGTGCGGCTGGGCTCAGCTCTCCACACAGTGTCAGGGTGCTGGTCAGGCGGACGGGCTCAGTCTCTCATACTGTGTCAGGGTGCTGGGTCAGTGCAGAGGGGCTCAGTCTCTCACACAGTTGTGCAGGGTGCTGAGGTCAGTGCAGGCGGGCTCAGTTCTCATACGTGTCAGGGGTGCTGAGGTAGTGCAGGGCGGCTCGTTTCATACGGGTTCAGGGTGCTGGGTCAGTGAGGCGGCTCAGTCTCTCATTACCGTGTCAGGGTGCTGGTTGCTGGAGTCAGTGACGGCTGGTCAGTCTCTCAACCGTGTCAGGGTGCTGGTCAGTGCAGGCGGGCTCAGTCTCTCACACAGTGGCAGGGTGCTGGGTCAGTGCAGGCTTGGGCTCAGTCTCTCATCTACGTGTCAGGGTGCTGGGTCAGTGCAGGCTGGGCTCAGTCTCTCACACGTGTCAGGGTGGGGTCATGCGGAGGGCTCAGTCTCTCATACCGTTGTCGTGCTGGGTCAGTGCAAGGCTGGATCAGTCTCTCTACCGTCGTCAGGGTGCGGGGTCAGTGCAGGCAGGGGCTCCGCCTCTCAACTGCGTCAGGGTGCTGCGGTCAGGCGCAGGCTGGGCTCAGTCTCAATACGTGTCAGGTTGCTGGGTCAGTGCAAGGCTGGGTCAGTTCTCTAATCACATGGTCAGGGTGCTGGGTCAGTGCAGGCTGGGCTCAGTCTCTCAACCGGTCAGGGTGCTGGGTCAGTGCAGGCGGGCTCAGTCTCTCAACAGTGTCAGGGTGCGGGTCAGTGCAGGCGGCTCAGTCTCATACGTCAGAGTGCTGTCATCGGTGGGTCAGTCATCTACTGGTCAGGTGCTGGTCAGTGCAGGCGGCTCAGTCCTCTCACACCTGTCAGGTGCTGGGTCAGTGCAGGCTCGGCTCAGCCTCTCACATGTCAGGGTGGGGGTCAGTGCAGATGGCTCAGCTTCTCATACTGCTTTCTGTCTCAGGGTGCTGGGTCAGGCAGGCTGGGCTCAGCTCTCATCCGTGTCAGGGTGGCTGGGTCAGTGCAGGCCGGCGTCTTAGTCTATCACACCGTGTCAGGGTGGGGTCAATGCAGGCCGGGCTTAGCTTTCCTACACGTGTCAGGGTGCTGGGTCAGTGCACGCTGGGGTCAGCCTATCATACCGTGCCAGGGTGCTGGGTCAGTGCAGGCCGTGCTCAGTCTCTCACACAGTGTCAGGGTGCTGGGTCAGTGCAGGCCGGGCTCAGTTCTCACACTACTGTCAGAGGTGCTGGGTCAGTGCAGGCTGGGCTCAGTCTCTCACACCGTGTCAGGGGGTGGGTCAGTGCAGGCCGGGCTCAGTCTCATACGTGTCAGGGTGCTGGGTCAGTGCAGGCCGGCTCAGTCTCTCACACAGTGTCAGGGTGTGAGTCAGTGCAGGCCGGGCTCAGTCTTCATACCGGAGGTCAGAGTGCTCGGGTCAGTGCAGGCCGGGCTCAGCCTCTATACTGTGTCAGGGTGCTGGGTCAGTGAGGGTGGGCTCAGTCTCTCACACGTAGTGTCAGGGTGCTGGGTCAGTGCAGGCGGGCTCAGTCTCTCACACAGTGTCAGGGTGCTGGGTCAGTGCAGGCCGGCTCAGTCTCTCACACAGTGTCAGGGTGCTGGGTCAGTGCAGGGAGGCTCAGCCTACAACTGTGTCAGGGTGCGGGTCAGTGCAGGCTGGGCTCAGTCTCTCACACAGTGTCAGGTTGCTGGGTCAGTGCAGGCTGTGCTCAGTCTCTCACACAGTGTCAGGGTGCGGGTCAGTGCAGCGTAGCTCAGCCTCTCAACTGTCTCAGGGTGCGGGGTCAGTGCCGGCGGGCTCAGTCTCTCACACAGTGTCAGGGTGCTGGGTCGTGCAGGTTGGCTCAGCCTCTCACACTGTTCAGGGTGCTGGGTCAGTGCAGGCGGGCTCAGTCTATCACACAGTGTCAAGGTTGCTGGGTCAGTGCAGGCTGGCTAAGTCTCTCACACGTGTCAGGGTGCTGGTGTCAGTGCAGGCTGGCTCAGTCTCATACTGTGCCAGGGTGCTGGGTCAGTGCAGGGTGGGCTTCATCTCACACAGTGTCAGGGTGCTGGGTCAGTGCAGGCCGGGTCTCAGTTTCACACAGTGTCAGGGTGCTTGGTCAGTGCAGGTTGGCTCAGTCATCTCACACCGTGTCAGGGTGCTGGGTCAGTGCAGGCTGGGCTCAGCTCTCACACCGTGTCAGGGTGCTGGGTTAGTGCAGGCCGGGCTCAGTCTATCACCACAGTGTCAGGGTGCTGGGTCAGTGCAGGCCGGGCTCAGTCTCATACTGTGTCAGGGTGCTGGGTCAGTGCAGGCTGGGCTCAGTCTCTCACACAGTGTCAGGGTGCTGGGTCAGTGCAGGCCGGGCTCAGTCTCTCACACCGTGTCAGGGTGCTGGGTCAGTGCAGGCCGGGCTCAGTCTCTCACACAGTGTCAGGGTGCTGGGTCAGTGCAGGCCGGGCTCAGTCTCTCATACCGGGTCAGAGTGCTCGGTCAGTGCAGGCTGGGCTCAGTCTCTCATACTGTGTCAGGGTGCTGGGTCAGTGCAGGCCGGGCTCAGCCTCTCACACCGTGTCAGGGTGCTGGGTCAGTGCAGGCTCGGCTCAGCCTCTCACAACATGTCAGGGTGCTGGGTCAGTGCAGGATGGGCTCAGCTTCTCATACTGCTTCTCATACTGTCTCAGGGTGCTGGGTCAGTGCAGGCTGGGCTCAGCCTCTCATACCGTGTCAGGGTGCTGGGTCAGTGCGTCCTGGGCTCAGCCTCTCACACAGTTCAGGGTGTGTGGTCAGTGCAGGACTGGGATCAGTCTCTCATACTGTGTCAGGGTGCTGTCTAGTCAGGGATGCGGCTCAGTCTCTCATATCGGGTCAGGGTGCTGGGTCAGTGCAGGCTGGCTCAGTCTCTCATACCGTGTCAGGGTGCTGGGTCTGCAGGCGGGGCTCAGTCTCTCACAAACCGTGTTCTGGGCTCGGTCAGTTGCATCGGCTCGTCTTCAACGTGTCAGGGTGCTGGGTCAGTGCAGGCTGGGGGCTCAGTCTCTCACACCGTGTCAGTGCTGGTCAGTGCAGGCTGGGCTCAGTCTCTCACTGGTCAGGGTGCGGGGTCAGTGCAGGCTGGGCTCAGTCTCTCATAACCGTTGTCAGGTGCTGGGTCAGTGCAGGCTGGCTCAGTCTCATCCCGTGTTCGGGTCTGGGTCAGGCCTGCGGCTGGCTCTCAGTCCATCTCATACGCGTCAGGGTGCGGGGTCAGTGCAGGCTGGGCTTTCTTCATACTGGTCAGGGTGTGCTGGAGTCAGTCGCAGGCTGGGCTCAGTCTCTCATATACCGGTCAGGGTGCTGGGTCAGTGCAGGCCGTGGCTCAGTTCTCTGCCTTAGACACGGTCAGGTATGCGCGTGTCATGCAGGCTGGGCTCAGTCTCCTACACCCAGTGGCAGGGTGCTGGGTCTGCAGGCCGTCATTCTCCTCTACATCAGTGGTCAGGAGTTGCTGCGGTCACTCTCAGTGTCTGGGGCGTGCAGGTGTCGTCCTCATACTGTGTCGGTGGCTGGGTCAGTGCAGGCGTTCTCAGTCTCTCACACCGTGTCAGGGTCTGGGTCAGTTGACGGCTGCGGCTTCAGCCTCTCACACATGTCAGGGTGGGTCATGCAGATGGGCTCAGTTCTCATACTGCTCTCATACTGTCTCAGGTGCTGGGTCAGTGCAGGATGGGCTCAGCCTCTCATCAATCCGTGTCAGGGTGCTTGGTCAGTGCAGGCGGGCTTAGCCTCACACCGTTCAATGGCTGTGCATGCAGCGGGTTACACAATGGGTGCTGGGTCAAGCACTCTGGGCTCAGCCTCTCATAAACCGTGCCAGGGTGCTGGGTCAGTGCAGTGCTCGTTCTCATCTCCCTCTCATCACTGTGTCAGGGTGCTGGGTCAGTGCAGCCGGGCTCAGCCAGTCTCATACTGTCAGGTAGCTGGGTCAGTGCAGGCTGGGCTCAGTCTGTCACACCGTGTCAGGGTGCTGGGTCAATGCAGGCCGGGCTCTAGGTCCCTCATAACCGTGTCAGGGTGCTGGGTCAGTGCAGGCCGGTGCCGTCTCTCACACGTGTCAGGGGTGCTGAGTCAGTGCAGGCCGGGTCAGTTCTCTCATACCGGGGCGGGTCAGAGTTGCTCAAGTGAGGCCGGCTCAGCCCTCAATCTGTGCAGGTGCTGGGTCAGTGCGTCTGGGCTATCCTCGCACACGTGTCAGGGGTGCGGTCAGTGCAGGCCGGGCTCAGTCTCTCACCAGTTTCAGGGTGCTGGGTCAGTGCAGGCGGGCTCAGTCTCTCACACAGTGTCAGGGTGCTGAGGGTCAGGCCGGAGGCTTCATGCTCTCATACCGGTCAGGACGGTCTGGGTCAGTGCAGGGCCTGGGCTCAGCTCTCTACACGTGTCAGTGTTTGCTGGTCAGGTGCAGGCTGTGCTCAGGTCTCTCACACGTGTCAGGGTGCCTGGGTCAGTGACGTAGGCTCAGCCTCACAACTGTCTCAGGGTGCTGGGTCAGTGCATGGGCTCAGTCTCTCACACAGTGTCCAGGTGTGCTGGGTCAGTGCGGTTAGCTCAGCCTCTCCAATACTTGTCACGTGGTCAGTGCTTTGGTCAGTGTCAGGCTGGGTCCAGTCGTCTCACACCTTGTCAGGTTCTGGGTCAGTGCAGGGCTTCTATTCTCTCACACGTGTCAGGGTGCTGTTCAGTGCAGGTTAGGCTCAGCTCTCATACTGTGCCAGGGTGCTGGTCAGTGCAGGCTGGATCTCAGTCTCTCACACACGTGTCAGGTGCTGGGTCAGTGCAGGCGGGCTCACTGTCTCACACAGTGTCAGGGTGCTGTGGTCAGTGCAGGCTGGGCTCAGTCATCTCACACCCGTGTCAGTGTGGCTGGGTCAGTGCAGGTGGGCTCAGTCTCTCACAACGTGTCAGGGTGCTGGGTAGTGCAGGCCGGGCTCAGTCTCCACACAGTGTCGGTGCTGGTCAGTGCAGGCGGGCTAGTCCTCACACAGTGTCAGGGTGCTGGGTCAGTGCAGCGGGCTCAGTACTCTCACACATGTCGAGGGTGCGGGTCAGTGCAGCTGGGCTCAGTCTCTCACACAGTGTCAGGGTGCTGGTCAGTGCAGGCCGGGCTCAGTCTCTCACACCGTGTCAGGGTGCTGGGTCAGGCAGGCCGGCTCAGTCTCTCACACAGTGTCAGGGTGCTGGGTCAGTACGGCCGTCCAGTCTCTCACACTGTCAGGGTGCTGGGTCAGTGCAGGCCGGGCTCAGTCTCTCACACACGTGTCAGGGTGTCTGGGTCAGTTCAGTCAGCCGGGCTCAGTCTCTCACACAGCCTGTCAGGGTGCTGGTCAGTGCAGGCCGGCTCAGTCTCTCACACACGTGTCAGGGTGCTGGGTCAGTGCAAGGCTGGCTCAGTCTCTCACACGTGTCAGGTGCTGGGTCAGTGCAGGCCGGCTCAGCTCTCACACATGTGTCAGGGTGCTGGGTCATGACAGGCTGGGCTCAGTCTCTCTCACACAGTGTCAGGGGTGCTGGGTCAGTGCAGGCCTGGCTCAGTCCTCCTCACACTGTGTCAGGGTGCTGGGTCAGTGCAGGCCGGGCTCAGTCCTCTCACACTGTGTCAGGGTGCTGGGTCAGTGCGCAGGCTGGGCTCTCTCTCTCACAGTGTCAGGGTGCTGGGTCAGTGCAGGCCGGGCTCAGCCTCTCCACACTGTGTCAGGGTGCTGGGTCAGTGCAGGCTGGGCTCAGTCTCTCACACAGTGTCAGGGTGCTGGGTCAGTGCAGGCCGGGCTCAGCCTCTCACACGTGTCAGGGTGCGGGTCGTGCAGGCCGGGCTCAGTCTCCTCAACAGTGTCAGGGTGCTGGTCAGTGCAGGCTGGCTCAGTCTGTCACACGTTCAGGTGCTGTCAGTGCAGGCCGGGCTCAGCCTCTCAAACACCACACGTGTCAGGGGAGGGGGCTACATGGACATTACTGCCAAAACATTACTGGGCAATGATGCCCTGGCTGGAGAAATTAAGGGTCTTTAATCCAGCCCAGAGCGATAATACCCTTGTCTGCATGGATTATTACTGTAATAGGTTAAATGTACGGATGTGTGTAAGAATTATTTTTCTAACATTATTAATCTGTCCATCTAATTGGGTGTGCCCCATGTGCTCAGTTACCGCTCCCCTCTCTCCTGACCGCTGGGCTCTTCAGTTACCCACTACCAGCAACTGCTAGTCCACGCCGTTCTCATACGTAACCATCAGGTCCCTCTCCCACTCAACAGGACAGTCCTCACAGCAACTGTGATGGCACATGTGCCAGAGAATATGGGGCATTCATTAATAATCCCCAAAGAACGGGGCAATCTGCCAATAATGCCTCGGCTGAGGAGGTGAAGACCCAAGTTTGGCCAGTAATGCCCTGTCTGAAGGCGATCATTACTATTTATGCTAATGTATGATTTTTTCCCCATATATAATATAGGCACTTTTGTAGTTCTATTGATTTTTATAAACATATTCAACATTTTCTTTTGTGCTTTTACTGGACTTGTTTATTAAAATAAAAATGTAAATACCCTAAAGCCCTCTATACACAAACACACAACACACACACACACACACACAACACACACACACACACACACACACACACACACACTGCATTTCCCCTCAGTACACACACAAAAATAAACACACACACACTGTAGTCCCCCTCTATTAGAAACACAATAGATAAATAATTGATACTTCTGTATAGTTATATCTATTTTTTATTCAAAAAAATTGTAAATACACTAAAACCACACACACACACACACACAACCACCCACACAACACACACACACACACACACACACACACACCACACACACGTTGGGGGAGGAGTCAGTGCCTGGCTGCAGGCAGGGCGGGGAGGAGTCAGTGCCTACTGCAGGCAAGGTGGGGGAGGAGTCAGTGCCTGGCTGCAGGCAGGGAGGGGGAGGAGTCAGTGTCTGGCTGCAGGCAGGGTGGGGGAGGAGTCAGTGCCTGGCTGCAGGCAGGGTGGGGGAGGAGTCAGTGCCTGGCTGCAGGCAGGGAGGGAGGAGTCAGTGCCTGGCTGCAGGCAGGGAGGGGAGGAGTCAGTGCTGGCTGCAGGCAGGGTGGGAGGAGTCAGTGCCTGGCTGCCGGCCGGCTGGCTGGGAGGAGTCAGTGCCTGGCTGCAGGCAGGGTGGGGGAGGAGTCAGTGCCTGGCTGCAGGCAGGGTGGGGGAGGAGTCAGTGCCTGGCGCAGGGAGTTGGGGAGGAGTCAGTGCCTGGCTGCAGGCAGGATGGGGAGGAGTCAGTGCCTGGCTGCAGGCAGGGAGGGGAGGAGTCAGTGTCTGGCTGCGGCAGGAGGGGGATGAGTCAGTGCCGGCTGCAGGGAGGGTGGGGGAGAGTCACTGTCTGGCTGCAGGGAGGGTGGGGGAGGAGTCAATTCTGGCTGCTGCCTTCTGTCCAATCACCTCCCCTGTCTGAGAGCTTCTCTGACAAGTGAAAGCCCGGGCAAGGAAGATTGCTGGATGTGGTCGGCTGGGGATGGAAAAAATGGATCCAGGTGGAGGTTTTTAGTACACTTCAATCTTATTCATGTTCCCAGGCTTGGGAGCGCTGCAGTCACGGTTACAATAAGATTGACATGGTTGTACCTTGTTCATTCATACAGTGATCACACTATACATAGTTCTTCCTGGGTGCCTCCTGTTAACACCCTGGGAGGTGTGTACACGTGTTACTGACAGGACTACCTGTATTGGATTAGGCCCAGTTGTTGAGCTTGCTTAGCTCTGTCCATATGATCATCCTATTTCTGGCCTCTCTAAGATCCTGTCTTGCTCTGGGGAGGTTATTATCACCATCCTTTCTCCTGCAGGAAACTGCCACCTTCTCAGGGCTATTAACTCTGTATTTGGAGATCTCTTGTGGTGCTGATCTCCGACATTCAGAGCCCTATTAGGCAACTCTGGCATGTCTGCATTCCCCTTCTTGGACATGCATATCTCTTCTGTGCATTGTTGTAGGGGTCCTGATTGTTAAAGCACTGTCCCTAACACTAAAACACATAAACATGGGGTCCTAATCTCTCCTTTACTAAGGGGACTTTCCCCTCTACTCCCAGAGGCTCCTCCTCCTCTCTTCTGGAACCTAACCTTCCAGGACATTCTTCTGACTCTTATACCCCCCTGCAGCCTGTAATGACACATGGAACTATCATCCACTCAGTGGCAGATTTTCCATTAGGCCTATTAGGTCGGGCCTAGGCGGCAAAATTTAGGGGAGGCACAAATGTCGCCCCCATATCATTTGCCACGCTCTCGGGCCTGATGGGAGTCACTTACAATATGCCGGGCACCTCCTTGCTGTCTCCTGTCTGCCTGCCGCCTTCTCCTCCTTCCGATTAGAAGCGTCAAATGATGCCGCGAACGTCACAACGTGCGTGACTTTGGCGTCTGTTGCCATGGCGTCACATGACATCATGATGCCGCAGTTACCATGGCAACGAGAACGTCGTGTGACGTCGCTGTGGTGACGTCCGCTGCGTCTTTGATGCTGTGAATCAGGACGAGGAGGGCGGCAGCATATTTAGTGCCATGGGGCGGCGCTGCATCCACTGCTTAATTTTAACTCAGATTACATTAGTAACCAACATAAGGGGGGGGGGGGGGGTTAATAACAAATGAATCAAACAATTGTAGCTACCCTAAGCATGTTTAAACAGCAGGATAGAGACATAGGCCAGTATAGTAGCCACATAGGAGTCATGCACTCAACACTAAATGTCTCTGAGGTTTACAATGTGTATCATCACCCACAAGTTTTAAATATCACAAAATTATCCGATTGTCCTGTACACACTGTTTCTGATATTGTGTTTCACCACTGAAAAATATACATAAAGATTATATTATTTTGCCAATCCTTAACGGTTTATCATGAGCTAACACTCCCCTCCCCTGCCACCGCCCTACAACATTAGAACAAGGAATAACAATAAACTTCATTATTATTATTATTATTAAATAATTCAATATCAAAGCTAAAGTTGAAGTTGGGTCCCGTAAGGTACATAGGTTTCATGGAGAAGAATACATTAGAACTAAGAAATCATTATTTAAACTTCATATCTAGTGTAAAACATAGACGTTCCTAAATGCAGCAAGAAACCATACGGCGATCCTAAAATCCCACGCACAATATCAAACAATTAAGTAAATAATTCTATATTACATTTCAGCATGGCATCATAAAAACTAGTCAAAATATATCCATGCCTTGTTGGCTACTGTTTTCTACACCTCCCTGTAAAGAAGTTTAACAATGTTTCAGAAGGTGTACAGAATATTTCCTTCAATTTCACTAACTTCATAGATCTAACTTCTCAATATACTGTGGTTTCACATATGTCTTTATATAGCTATATTCTGCACGTTAATCTACCTTGTAAAATGCCCCCCAAGAAATCAAAATAGATACAATTCCTTATTGCAAACAAGGTTCATTCCGGTCCCAGGAGGGGTTCCCAGATCCCAGTAACATGGAGTAGGTGCCTGGGCTGAGAGTATTTTAGTTTGTGATGAGATCAGTTGCTGCCTCCTATCCAGTTTCCAACTCTTTAAACTCCTTAGAAATCTCTCCTCTTGCAGACTCTTCACTCTTTTGGTCTGAATCTCTCCAGAGCCAGAACAGCAGGAAACTGAAGCTAAACAACAAGGAGATCCACATGATTTAAGGCTTGTGTGTTGTTCCAGGTCTCAGAACATGCTCTTGCCTACAGACACAGTCACTGTGTGCACTGATTTCACAAGCAGCAGCTCACTGGCATGTCATGTACTTAATGGGGGGAAAAAACTCAATGAATGTTCTTATCAGTGACATACCAGCAGTATAAGCAAACAAAAAAAGCACAGCCGCGATAACCATATACAAGTATGTGTGGGTCTGTGTGTACAGTATGTGAGTGTGTTAGTGAGTTTGCAGTGTGATAGAAAAGCATCAGGTACTGACATTAGTGGTTAGCAGCTATAAATCACCATTAACCCCCGCACGCCAGAGCGGCCAGCAATGGCTTCCTCCGTGGGGAAGCCTTTACTTGTGCTAGATTGCATTTAGCATAAATGTACTTTAAAACATATATTCTGAGTAGCGTTGGACCGAGACAGTACGGCGCCCCGCGCAGGCTAAAAATTGGTTGTCCCTCTTCTGCAGCGTCCGAAGTCATGTGGCGACGCGATGACATGAAACCGCGATGCCACACGACATCCCTTTGCCATGGAAACGCGTCGCCACGTGACGTCGGGATGCTGAAAAAGGAGGTGGTGAAAAGAGTGCAACATCTTGCCTTTTTGCTGTGCGTGCTCCAACTTCGGCACCATCTTTAAAGGTCTGAGGACTGCGCAGCCTCGTCAATGTTGAGGGACATTTAAAGATGCATGTCGGAGTGGCAGACGTGGACTCGGAGCGGCAGCAAGGGACATTGACGAGGGGCGCTTGACCGCGTGACAGATTGACAGACAGTAGCGCAGGTCCTGCGCGCCCTTGCCCCGCCATTCCCATCAATGTGTCACATTGAGGATTCGCCATCGGCGGTCAGACAGTACCGTCTCCTCACACCCAACAAGCCTTCCATGACGGAACTCAGGATGCGCGGTCTCGTTGGTCCCAGTATGCATGCGCGCACGGAACTTGCGCGGCCTGATCCCACACTCCCGCTCTGATGAACAACGGTTGCGCTTGGCCAGCCTCCTGGCTGACGCGCGATACAGGCCCCGCCCCGCTCTGGTGATGGACAGACCGGCGTGGGAATGATGCTCGCTCTCGGCTCCGCCCCCTGACCTCCGGTGACAGGCGCGGGTCGACGCGCAATTGATCCCCCCCCCTTTTGTCCTAAGGTCACTCAGAATCACGTGTGACTCGTGCTCAGCTCTGCCCCCCACCCGATTAGGCGCATCATAGGGCACACCCTGTGTGCTTACTTCCTGATTTCGCCTTACTGCTATTGGAGGCTCTCCTTTATATACTTCCTGCTGCATTCAGTCTTTGCTGAGCATAGTCTAGTGTGACGCCGTGCCTTGCTGCATTCTAGCTTCAGACCATCCTGCTGATTAACCTCTTGTTGTCCTGACCCTGCTTGTCTCTTGGATTCCGCACCTCTCCTCTCCTGATCCGGCTACGAACGACCATTCTCTGTCTCCAGTCCTGACCTGGCTAATACTCCAACGATCCATTTTCTTCCTGAACCTGCAACGTACCCCGACACTACGCCGCTACTCCCCCAATCCTACTTGGCTACGCACTCTGACGATCCCAACTCTCCCTCCTGAACCTGGCAAAGCTGTGATTATTCTCCAGTCTGTAATCTGACCTGGCTTGAACGACTACTCTATCATCCTAGGCACGCCACGTGGCTGGTGGGTCGGCGTTAACTAGTTCCCTACCTCAGCACCGTGGTCGCGCTTCGTTTGTGGTGAGCTACGTGTGTACAGTCACGTGGCCCAGGCCCTCATCAATGTCCCTTGCTGCTGCTTCCCCAGCCGCCCCAAGCCCGCCACTGACGCGCCATCTTTAAATGTCCTTTGACACTGATGAGGCGCGCAGGGCTTGGACATTAAAGATGGTGCCGGAGTCAGAGGCATGGCGCTCTTTTTCGGTGGTGCAACCGGAGAGCTGACCCTTTATCCGGCACTGCTTCCTAGAAAGTCTAACCATCCTGATACTGTAAGCTTCTATGCACGGCGTTTAATGACTTTACTCTTTACAGCTGACATTACACACCTAAATGACCTTGTGTCAATACCCGGTCGACTTTCAAATCATGGT
>WSYH01004098.1:0-57373 GCA_036426205.1 Ascaphus truei
GTATGTATATATATATATATATATATATATATATATAATGTATATACACACAAACATACAGTAGTGCTGATGATACCAGAAAGGATGTATCACTGCTTTTTTTACACAGACATTTATACATAAATATATATATACATTTTCATATATGTACTGTATATTTTAGGTATAATTTGCAGAGTATTGGGTCATTTCATTTGCACAATGCAAAGATCTATATAAAAATATATATGCAACATTTTATGTGCTATGATGCTGAGGCAAAGATATAGATTTATGTGTGCCTGGAGTGCTTCTTTTTTAACCTTGTTCATTTTATACACTCTTTACAAAAATTCTTGAGAAATATGTATGGCAGTAAAGCTGCAAAATAACCATTCTTTATTTCAGCTACTCAGAAAGTTTGAAATCATACTGTAAGCTATGATTGGTTATAAAACAACTTTATTTTTTCAACTGTTCTTCTGCTCGTGTCCCAGTCCCATTCTGCGTGTCTTTCCTTTACTTTCTGTCTTTTTCTTCCTAGATGGAAATTAATAATAAACATAGGTCAATGTGTGATACATGAGTCAAAGGCTACAATGCTTTGCGCCCTTCCTTAAGCAAACTGCATTTCTCATTCTGATAGTGAGTAAGTAGGCACTTGGCTTAATTTGACAGCATGTCTCTTCCGAACTTCCCTAGAGCCTTCGCTTGTCTGCCAACGTCTCGGTTGCTTGGCATTCACTCAGTGGATGCCTTCACTGTCCATATTTCATCTTGGCACATGGCTTCTCCAAGTTCAAGCCCATACCACTTTTATTTTCCAAAAGGCTACGTGGTAGGCGAATCAACGATCAGTGCTTAGAATAATGATATGAAACTGAAGAAAGAAGAGTCAAGGGGGATATAATGCAGATCCAAAACTGTTAATATGCTGGGGCCTGAAAGAGTCGCATGACAAAAAGTGCTTTCTTTAACACGTTGTCTAATATTCATTTCACTCGTTCTAAAGCTAGTGAAACCAATTTGAATCATTGTGACAAGGCACCAACAATTAGATTGCATATTAATTATATGGATGAAGGATTTGTAACCCATGTCTATGTACAGTACTGCACATTGCTGCAAACACGCTATTCAAGATAAGAATATTGATATTAATTTAAACAGGTTAATATTTGTCATTTTTACATTGTTTTGAGGATTTGTAAAGTCAGTTTTTTTGCCTAATGTTCTAACTCCATGACATAGAGATAATGGGATATTATAAGGCATTGCATTTCTTCCTGAAAGGCCCCTTGTTTAATATGCTGTGACGCGTCTTCGTAGTGCTGAAGAACAATTTATATGAATGGGATGAAAACCTTCACCAATGCAAGGAAATGGAGTTACAGCATATTGTAGAGAGGCTATTAAGTGATTTTGACTACACAAACCTGTTAGTTCGATTCCAGCCCCATCCACTTACTCTGACAGTGACACTGGGCAAATTAGTTTATTATCTTGTACCTCTGCCTGCCCACCTCTATGTCCAGTGGCGGGAAAAAGTTTGTGAACCCCTTAGGATTTTCACATATTTCAAACCTAAAATGTTATTAAATCTTAATCTAAGTTCTAATAATAGATAAAGATAACCTGATCAAACAAATGACACAAAATATGATACTTTTTCAACATTTATTTATCCACAAATTATTCAACATTCAATATCTGTGTGTGAAAAAGTATGGAATCTTTAGATTCAGTACCTGGTGGCGCCCCCTTGAGCAGCAATGGCTTCAACTGTGTTTCCTGTAACTGCTGGTCAGTCTCACATCGGTTTTGAGGCATTTTGGCCCATTCCTCCTTACAGAACTGTTTCAACTATGATATTTGAGGTCTTCCTTACATGGGCAGCTCACTTCTAATCCTGTGACAACATTTAAATGGGGTTTAGGTCTGGATTTTGACAATATCATTCTAAAATGTGGATTTTCTTTTTCTGCAGCCATTCTTTTGCAGATCTGCTTGTATGTATTGTATTGTATTGTATGTCTTTATTTATATAGCGCCATTAATGTACATAGCGCTTCACAGCAGTAATACATGTGGTAATCCAATAAATAACAGATAATATAAATAACAGATCATGGGAATAAGTGCTTTAGACATTAAGGAAGAGGAGTCCCTGCTCCAAGGAGCTTACAGTCTAATTGGTAGGTAGGGAGAATGTACAGAGACAGTAGGAGGGAGTTCTGGTAAGTGCATCTGCAGGGGGCCAAGCTTTATGTGTCATGTGTTCAGAATAGCCACAGTGCTATTCATACACTGGCGACACACTTTATTGAAGTATGGCCAGTACCGCAAGCCGGGAGATTTCCCGGCTTGTAAGTGGCATCCCCTCAGCGTGCCGCGCGTCACCGATGCGCGGTCACGCGTTATCGGGAGCCTGCGCCCCCTGCACGCGCGTCCAGGGCTCCCCGAGGGAGCCCTGGTGTCCCGCGATGTGGGGGACGGCGGCAGGGGGTTCCGGGGGACCCGGCGGACCCGGAGAGGAGAGGGGGAAGCCGCGGTCGGCGGGCCTCTCCTCCGCTGCTTCGGCGCGCGCCCGGCACCCTCCGGCGTGCGCCAGGTAACTGCTGCGGCCGAGAACGGGCAAATGCTCGAATAAACTCGGCCGCAGCAGTATGCTTCTTTAAGCAAGTGTGTCTTAAGGTGGGTCTTAAAGGTGGATAGAGAGGGTGCTAGTCGGGTACTGAGGGGAAGGGCATTCCAGAGGTGAGGGGCAGTCAATGAAAAAGGTTTAAGGCGGGAGAGGGCTGTAGATACAAAGGGGGTAGAAAGAAGATATCCTTGAGAAGAACGCAAGAGTCTGGATGGTGCATAACGAGAAATTAGGGCTGAGATGTAAGGAGGGGCAGAAGAGTGTAAAGCTTTAAAAGTGAGGAGAAGAATGGAGTGCGAGATGCGGGATTTGATCGGAAGCCAGGAGAGGGATTTTATGAGGGTAGATGCTGAGACAGATGTAGGAAAGAGTAGAGTGATTCTGGCAGCAGCGTTAAGGATAGATTGTAGGGGAGACAGGTGAGAGGCAGGAAGGCCGGACAGCAGGAAGTTACAGCAATCAAGACGGGAGAGAATGATGGCCTGAGTCAGAGTTTTAGCAGTCGAGCAACAGAGGAAAGGGCGTATCTTTGTTATATTGCGGAGGAAAAAGCGACAGGTTTTAGAAATGTTTTGAATGTGAGGGGCAAATGTGAGAGAGGAGTCGAGTGTGACCCCAAGGCAGCATGCTTGGGCTACTGGGTGAATGATCGTAGTTCCAACAGTAATGTGGAAGGAGGTAGTAGGGCCAGGTTTGGGAGGAAGTATGAGGAGCTCTGTTTTAGCCATGTTGAGTTTAAGGCGGCAGAGGGCCATCCAGGATGATATAGCAGAGAGACATTCAGAAACTTTGGTTTGTACAGCAGGTGTAAGGTCGGGTGTTGAGAAATATATTTGTGTGTCGTCAGCATAGAGGTGATAATTAAACCCAAAAGATGTTATTAGGTCACCTAGAGAGAGTGTATACAGAGAAAAGAGAAGAGGTCCCAGGACAGAGCCCTGGGGTACCCCCACAGAGAGATCAATAGAGGAGGAGGTGTTAGCAGAAGAGACACTGAAAGTACGATGGGAGAGGTAGGATGAGATCCAGGATAGAGCTTTGTTCCGAATGCCAAGAGTATGGAGAACGTGAAGGAGAAGAGGGTGGTCCACGGTGTCAAATGCTGCAGAGAGGTCGAGTAATATGAGCAGAGTGTAATGACCTCTGTCTTTGGCAGCATTGAGGTCGTCAGTTATTTTACTGAGGGCTGTTTCCGTGGAGTGAGCAGTACGGAAGCCAGATTGTAGAGGGTCTAGGAGAGAATAGGTGTTGAGAAAATGGAGAAAGCGAGCGAATACAAGACGTTCAAGGAGTTTAGAGGCAAAAGGCAGGAGGGAGACAGGCCGATAGTTAGAAAGACAGGTAGGGTCAAGCTTGCTGTTTTTGAGTAATGGTATGACTGTTGCATGTTTGAAGGAGGATGGAAAGGTTCCAGAGCAGAGGGAGGAGTTAAAAATGTGTGTAAGCGTAGGGATTATAGTAGGAGCAAGAGGTTTTAGGAGATGGGAGGGAATGGGGTCATGAGGGCAAGTGGTAGAGGGAGAAGAGGCGATCAACAGCGACACATCCTCTCAGCAGTGGAAAAAGAGTCAAGGAAGGCAGGAGGAGAGTTAGGAAGAGGTGTAGGATGGGAGGAAGAAACAGAGGGGATGTTCTGACGTATGGATTCCACCTTTTCCTTAAAATAGTCAGCAAAGTCCTGAGCGGAGATGGAGGAAGGAGAGGCAGCTGAGGGTGGTTTGAGTAGAGTATCAAAGACAGAACAGTCAGCGTGGGTTAGACTTGTGCATGTTGATTAGTGAAGAAAAGTAGGCTTGTTTAGCTTGCGAGAGGGCAGAGTTGAAACAGGATAGCATAAATTTGTAGTGAAGGAAGTCTGCGAGAGTATGAGATTTCCTCCAGAGGCGTTCAGAGGAACGAGTGGAGGAACGCAGCATGAGCGTGTGGGAATTTAACCAGGGTCTAGGGTTAAAAGGGCGAGTGCGGCAGAGAGAAAGCGGGGCATGTAGATCAAGAGAGGAGGACAAGGCAGAGTTGTAATTCCTGACCAGGTTGTCAGGGTCTGTAGCAGAGCTTAGAGAGGAGAGGGAGGAGTGTAACGTGGACTCAAAGTCAGGTAAGTGAACAGAGCGCAGGTTTCTGTAGAACTGGGGGGTAGATGGAGGTGGAGAAGGGGAGAAGCGAGATAGAGAGAATGAGATGAGGTGATGGTCAGAGAGAGGAAAAGGGGAAATGGAGAAATCAGAGAGAGAGAAGTTTTTAGTGAAAACCAGGTCTAAGTAGTGGCCATCCTTGTGGGTGCTGGCTGCAGTCCACTGTTGAAGGCCAAAAGAAGAGGTTAGAGAAAGAAAGCGGGAAGCCCAAGGGAGAGAGGGGTCATAAATGTGGCAATTGAAGTCCCCAAGGAGAAGAACAGGGGAGTCTGAGGAGAGAAAGAAAGAGAGCCAGGATTCAAAGTGAGAGAGAAAGGCAGAAGGGGGATGAGTAGAGGTAGGTGGGCGATAGATGACCTCCACATGGACAGGGAGAGGAGAGAAGATCTGGACAGTGTGAGCCTCAAAGGAGGGAAAAGCAAGAGATGGGGGAATAGGAAGAGTTCGGTAACGGCAGAGAGAGGAGAGCAGGAGCCCCACACCTCCACCCCTGCCATCAGGGCGCGGAGTGTGGGAGAAGGAAAGGCCACCATAAGAGAGGGCAGCTTCCAGAGCAGAGTCAGACTGAGTGAGCCAGGTCTCAGTTATAGCAAAGAGAAACAGGGAGTGAGAGAGAAAGAAGTCATGCACAGAGAGGAACTTGTTAGAGAGGGAGCGAGCATTCCAAAGGGCACAGGAGAAATGGAGAGAGGAGGGAGGATCATTGTCTTGCTATATAACCCACTTTTGCTTCTGCTTCAGCTCACGGATGGATGGCCTGACATTCTCCTTTAGAATCTTCTGATACAATGCAGAATTCATGGTTATGTCAATGATGGCAAGCCATCCAGGTCCTGAGGCAGCAAAGCAGTCCCAAATCATCACACCCACCACCATGCTTGACGGTTGGGATGCGATTCTTCTGTTCGAACACAGTGTTTGGTTTTCGCCAAACATAACGTTTCTCATTGAGGCCTAAAAATTCTACCTTTGACGCTTCTGTCCGGAAAACATTGTTCCAGAAGTCATGTGGATCATCTACGTTCTATTCTGCGAACTTCAGACAGGTAGCAATATTCTTCATATAGAGCAGTGGTTTCCTCCTGGCTATCCTTCCATGAACACCATTTTTGCTCAGTATTTTTCTGATAGTTGAGTCATGAACACTCACATTAGCCAAGGCAAGAGTGGCCTGCAGATCCTTGGATGTAACTCTAGGGTTCTTTGTCCCTTCCTGGAGGATTTGCCAGTTTGTTCTTGGAGAGATTTTGACAGCACGACCGCTCCTGGGTAGAGTGACTGTGGTCTTGAACTTTCTCCATTTGTTGACTGTCTGACAGTGGATTGGTGGAGCCCCAAATCCTTAGAAAAGGTTTTGTAACACTTTCTAGACTGATGAACATCAACAACTGCTTTTCAGAGGTCCTCAGAGATTTATTTTGATCGTGGCATAACATTTTTCCACACTTTTTGGAGAAGACCAAACTCACAAAGTTTCTGATCTTTATATAGCGTGGGGCCTCCCAAACGCACCCCTGAAGATCAGCCTAATTATTTAAACACCTGATTCTAATTATCCCCTTTCATTTATTTGATAAACCCAGGGTTTCACTTACTTTTGCACATACCCCAATTCTTAAGTACTCATTGTTTGTCTAATTCACACATCATTTTGTTTCAAAAGACATGTAATTGGTTAATATAAACCCTAATGTAAGAAAAGACTGGTTTTAATTTAAGAATGTTATCATGGGAAAACTATGGAATTTCCGTAATTGTCATTGGGTTTCAGAACATTTCTCGCCACTGTATTTATATCATAACTGCTTTCAGACCTTTCTTCTTTTGAGACATCCTTGCGAACAAGAGTGCCAAAAATGTGCTGACTGCTTTCCATTGGCTGCCATAATTTCTCTGATAAAATTGTAATAATTTACTAGATGTTATTACATTTCACGCAAGTTCTGCTTTGTTCACTACTGTGTCCCATTGCTAAACAAACTCCCTCAGTCCTGCAGAAAAGGCACAGCACCACAATGAAAGCTTGCTCTATAGCGTGGGTTCAAATTAATGTGTATGTCAGCGCTTTACCTGGAACATCAATGTGGAAAAAATATTGGTGTTTAATACTCAATTTCCTGGTCCTACTTTGAGCCAGCCAGTTAAAATCAGTGATGGTCCAACAGTTCCACATCGTAGCTCTGGCAGGTCTGTAAATTGCTGAAATGGTGAATTAGAAAAGTTGCAGGAAAAGATTGAGTTGGATGTATTTTTTTTTCCGGAGTTCGCATTTATAATAATATTGTAAAAAAAACTTATAGAATGGGAGGAGTAGAAAAAAAATTCCAGATGCCTTTTGGAAATGTTCTGTTCCATTAAGCAGAAGAGACTCAGAACTTACATTGTGGGCAGTTTCTTTTTTTTTTCCTATTCCTTTCAGTATTGTAGAACCTTCTGCAAATAGTCGTATGAAAGAGCTGGACGAGAGCCTCAGATACAGCTTTTGTTGTACGAGAATGACTCAAGGGGGGGAAAAACATGTTTCCATTAAAACATATTTTCATATCTATTGATTGCACATTATCAATGGATAACATTCCCCAGTATAAACACTCTGCACTTGCAAAATTCGAAGATGATTTTAACTTACCAAATAGTGGTTCAGCCGGAATGACAGAATGCATTAAAAAATCTCTGCAAGGCCAAATTCACTTTGTAAAGACAGGAGTTTATGTATTGAACAGATTTCAGTTATTCTTAACCTTGGCAGGAAAAAAAAAATGTGACTGGCTTTTTAAAGTACAAGGAAAGAAAAGGTAAAAAAGGGTCAGCTCATCTGCACTTTTAATATAGTACGAAAATGACAGAAAAGAAAGAGGGAACGGGTACTGAGGTGGAGGAAAAAAAAGTAATGATTCAAAATGTGAACTTCAAAAACTTCAAAGGTGTTCGGATTTTCGAGCCAAACTTTCAAACAAACGATCAAATCTGAGCAATATTTGTAGACCATTGGGTTTACTTTTTGGGATTGCGAACAAAAAAAAACTTGCAAAGTTAGGATTCTAGTTTGAGAAACATATTGTTCTTCTCTGAAAATAAGGCTAGCCTAAGAATAAAAAGTGAGCAAGTGGATAAAACAAGACGCACTTGATATTAGAGATGAGCGAGTCCGTATTCTTGAAATCCAGGTGCCTCCACCCCTGGAATTGAGTGGATCGGAAGATAATTCAATCCGAGGCTCGAATCCGCATGCTGTGGCTTTCAAAATGAAAATGAGGCCAAACCTAATTTTCTTTTCCTGCTCAGCCGGGACCTCTCCATATTTTCACCAACAAGTTTAACCCTTTCCCGCCCCCCTCCTAAGCAGGAGTATGTGCAGTGCAAAGGTTGGAAGAGAGAAGTAGAGGGACAAATCGGGAGTTCACTAAGGACCTTCCGGTTGGGCCTATCCGATTATGCTCTGAAGCTACTACTCTGAGAGCTCCTGCTAAGCACATGTTCACTCCTCTGCCTGCAAGAGAACAATCTAGTGCGATTAATATAGGTGCTAACCCTATAGGGCACGTCCTTAACTAAAAAGAATAAACATGGATAATATACATAGCTATACACTTGAACATATTTACAGAACTCACAGTGGGATCCTCTACCAAAACTCTGAGGAACCTGCTTCTTGAACATTGGGTGGAGCTATATATACCCTTCTATCTAACTATGGTGATATCACTAGCAATCAGGGCCTGCCCGCCCATTAGGCGAACATAGATGGTCAGCTAGGGCACAAAAGGTCCTAGGGGCGCATTAATAATAATTACTATTTTTTCCTCTTATAATTTTTTATTTATTTATCTTTTTTTTTTAAATATATATATGTCGGTATTGTGGCGCCCTATTATTTTAATTTTGCATCGCACTTGGGTGCAGTCACACCCCCTGCAGCCCCGATAGCTATGTAAGTTTATTTTATTTTTGTGGCGCAAATTTTAAGTTTCGCCTAGAGCGCATGAAACCCTTCGCCGGCCCTGCTTGCAATTTTTAGTCCAAATAAAAAAGGTAACAAACCCAAAACACAATGAGTATCACACTAAATCATCAATCCCGCCCAAATGTGGAATTTATTTTGTGACCTTGTCTGTAAAAGGGGGGGCCGTAGGTCAAAGGTTGCCAACCCATCTTCAAGGACCACCAACAGGTCAGGTTTTAAGAATATCCCTGCTTCAGCACAGGTGGCTCAGTCATTTAGACTGCACCACTAATTGAGCTGTGCTGACGCAGGGATATCCTTAAAATCTGACCTGTTGGTGGCCCTTGAGGGCTGGAGTTGGCCACTCCTGCACTCTTTGAACATCTCTATTTTCAGCTCTGGGTATCCCCTGGTTTCCTACTGTAGGAGTTTACAGTTTTCTGTACCCTTTAATTTCCTGTTGCCTTAAAGACGATGCCGACAGTCATCCGATAGGAAGCATCAACATCATCCTTATTGGCCTGCTTCTATTTGGTGGCCATTTTGTTTCCCCAGGATGGAGAGGAGACTCCAGCATTAAAAACCATAAGTATCAGGGGATCTATTGGATCCCTGGTGCTAAAGATAGCATGGTTCTGCTCCAGGGGCCCTCCTGGTTCAAACACCGTTAAAAAAAGGGCAGCTAGGTGAAGCTCTAATTAATGCAACCTATTTATCTGAACGTACAGTAAACCCCCTTACTAAAACAGAAAGAGAATCTGTGTAAAGCAGAGCAGATTATAGAACCTTAATCAGGATCTCCTTCCAATAAGTGTCAGATTGTAAAAAGGTGAGAGAATATATGATATGATGCAGTGCTGTTAATTTTAGCTTGATTATTAAATACAGACCTACCAAAGTATCTTATATGTGCATTTGAGAAGAAAATGCCTACTATATGGAACTCCATAATGAAGAAACCATTTCAGGATCAAGGGATCAGCAGAATATAGTGTGCTCCGTCAAATGATAAAAATGGACATTGAACACATAAAGCAAACTGTTTATTTGCTACATTAAGCATCACAGCGAATCCTTTTGCGTGCGTGCGTGTGTGTGATGGAAAAGTGCACGCTGTACAAGTTTATTTATGACATATTAGAACTTTAATCTCCCTGATAGTAGGTCTTTAAAGATGATTTGAAAATGAAAAAAGTAATGCCGGTTAATGAATCAGAGTTGGGGGAAAAAAAGAACAGTGGCAGCAGGAAGCAAGCCCAGAGAACGCTCCCCCCATTTAATTAAAAGTCTTTAAGATACTCTGCGAAGCAAAATCTATCCCAGCCATCAATGTGATAAAAGTACTGCAAATTCGCTTCAACTAACACTTCCATGTCATGAATCTTCCTGCAA
This sequence comes from Ascaphus truei, assembly GCA_036426205.1. Taxonomy (NCBI): domain Eukaryota; kingdom Metazoa; phylum Chordata; class Amphibia; order Anura; family Ascaphidae; genus Ascaphus; species Ascaphus truei. The sequence continues at coordinate 10,091 of WSYH01004098.1, forward strand.
TAAAACCTTGGGGAGATGTGACTCTCCCTTTAATTCAGTTCTTAAATTTTGCTAGCAAACGTTACAGTTTCTAAGCTCTCTGGCTGCAAATTATGCTTAGAAGATGATCTGTGTGGGTGTTTAAAGCCGCGAGTTTGGCTCCTTTGCCAGAAAATGAATATTGGCTTCATATTTCTAATAACTTACTTTTTATAGATACTAAATAATGCTACTGATTCATTAAGCCTACGCTAATTCATAGATGACAGCTGAACTTCAGGGAGACCCAAGGGGATTCGGATAGTGTTCCCACCACCCCCGGACTTCCCTGATGTGTCTTGCGTATAGCAGGAAAGGGACAGAGACAGCAGAGACATTGACAGAGAAAATAGATAGGGACATACAGTACTGTAGATACTGAAGAGCATAGAAAGGCCTGACAGCCAGCGAGATGGGATTATAAGTAACAGGGCTCTTATGCAGTATCATGATTTGTGCATTTTACTTAACTCTCCCGCTGCCAATAGGAATGAATAAAATCTATTCATGTAAGGGAGAAACCTTTTACTGCCAGTAGCCTACAATGCATCGCAATGCCATCCTTTATCAGTGAAGGGATCCTGCATTGCCAAATGCGTTCAAATCCTAATGTTTGTATTTTTCATATACTGTATGTGCTTTTGTAATGAATGAGACTTTCGTGGTTTTCAGGAGTATATTAAGGTTATACAATACCTACAAATTGCTTACTTACATGTTACATGGATTCAGCAACCTTATAAAATATCTTGAACAAAAGGAAGATGAACAAACATCCCACAGACATAGCATGCAAAGTTGGCAATCTGCACGAGTCTACTGTACAGGAATCTCATGCATTCCGCAGAGAATTCAAGGTTTTGTGTACTAGTGTAGCTCAGAATGCTCATTATTTTCTCATTCAACTCATTCCCATTCTTTTGCAGTGCAGAGGAAAACATTTATTCAGCTTCCTTTGTACTCATACATCGCCAGTATGTTGCCAGAGGAAATCCGTAGAATGTTACGTCATATACTGTATGTTAAAAGCATTGGTTGTGCTGCAGGAACCTGCATGGCATTTCAAAACAACTGAGAAATAAAAGGAAGTACATACAGTACATTACTATGGCAATCCCAGACCATACAGTAACTGTCAAGGTATTGGGGAAACGGCAGGAAATGGAACCAGAAGTTGGACAGCATACTCACTTTTGATAAGTGGACCAGGACTTCCCTCTAAGCCCGTTTGGCCCAATGAATCAATTGTCGGTGAAGATCCCTTAAAACCTCCTGAGGCTCCCGGCTCTGTCCAGTGGAATATCCACTTTTTTCTAGTCACAACCCCATTTTAGCATCCCCTAATCTCCTCCAGGGAGGGGTCTTACACTAGAACTAGAACTTAACCCCTTAGTCTCCCCACTGTCGGGCACACTCGCAGCATTTCTCAGATAGCTTAAAGCAGCCGTCCAAGCTACCATTTTTTTTATTTTATTATTTTTTTCCCTTTAATACTGTATGTGCATCAATACAATCCACACAATGATAAGTAATTAGCTAAAATGCTGACCAATCCATTCTCCTGTGATCGATCGGCTAAGATTAAGGATACATAACCCATAAGAGTATGCATTAAATACTGTATGTAAGTGGGATTTAGTTCGAATATAGTGCTAATAATTTAATGCTGCTTTAGATCTGAATATTTTGCCTATTTTTAGAGATGGGCAATTTTTGGGTGGATTTGGACCCACAGCAGAGCGGATTTCCACGGATCAATTTCAAAAAGGGCTATACGCTTTTGCGGATTTTTACTATTACCGATACACTCCACGGATTCCCCAACCTGTGGATGAATTTGCAAAATCCAATCCGCGGATTCAGCAATCCGTTGGCGGGTCTTAACCATCAGCCAATTGGTTGTGGAATTAGTGGATTACATTCTACAAATCTGTTAACGGATTGTATCCAATGGTGGATTTTGATGAATCCGCTCGGATTAAAATGGACAAATCCATCCGCGGATTGTACACCGCAAAATGGATTTGGGGGGGGGAGGGGGAAATGCGAGAAAATCCAGGAAACGGATCTGCCGGATTCACCCCTCTCTACTATGTAACCTTTGCAAGAGTACATTATTGCAGCCGGACAACATCATTTTTTTTTTATATTTTCAAATTCTGAGAAACATTTATAATAGCATTTGGGGTCATGAAGAATTTGACTCCGATTTGGAAGTATGCTGGTTCTCTACGTCCTGATCTTTTTGTAATTCAATTGCACTTGGGCTCATGGGAAAAATTGGCCTTCAAGTGACCTGAAGACTTCTTTCCTTTGTTTGGAATTGTTATCTCAACAGCACAAAACAACACATAATTGTACGCTGTTTTAACTCCTTCCCCTTGACTCTCATTTCAAGGTAATTAAATGCCTAGCAGCCTGGAGTGTCTTATTACTATAATAGTCACATATAAATGCCCATGAATATTATCACATTTCATTTACCACTGTGGCTCTCAAGTATAAAGGGACTAAAGCTTCTTCATTGTAAATCCAGCCAAGCAAATGAGACAATATGGCAGCTGTTTTAGATATTATCATCATCATCATCATCATCATCATTTATTTATATCGTACCAGCATATTCCATTGTTCATTACAATATACAACAATACGGTGTAGATTACTTTATATAGAACAATTAGTGGTAAATGTATACACACAGACCCTGTGAATAAGCGCTTCCTGTTACAAATATCCAGAGATGTGGCAATTGTACTAATGGCCCCTTTTACTCTATTTTGATGTTGACGCTGGTGGAAATACAAAATTACTCAGGAAACTGCTGGTACCTGCATCACATTGCCATGTGCATTTCCCTGTAAAGCTGAGCTTCAAGATACATATTTAGGGGCATGTTACATTTTTCTGTGAGCACCTGACAATTTAATGTGCTACCTAATATTCCTTTTTTCTTATTTAGCACCTTTTCCCCCACCCTGTGTGAGATCTTGCTGCTACCTTGTGTTGTTGGTGCGGTGCATACCTGTGAGGCTGTAACAGGAAGTCTTGAGATACCCCGCGATGGTATGGGGAGACATCAGGGCAGGTTCTCAGTACTGTTCTTGCATACGGCAGCGCCTCCAGCCAATAAGGATCCTGAGGCAGCCAGGATGTTCAATAAAGATGGCCATGTTTAATCCAACTTGTCTTTATTCTTAGTCAGGTTCACAGCACTGACAGTCCTGGAATCACACTCACTCTGGTGAAGGCCCTGCAGGCCCCATCCAGCTCCTTTATCCCTGATGGCACACAGGATAATACATACTCCCACTCCACAGGGAGAGGGGAGACAGACTGCCTAACTTCTGGAACAGTGTAAGTATCTATCCCCAGGGTGTGGCTTGTAACCCTGTCCCATAACAGGGGAGGTCTGATACTGACAGGCATCACATTTAGGTCATGTGACCCAGCCAGTATCCCCCCAAGGCTTGTACCCTCAGGTTGTTGCTAGGCCCGCCCCTGGATATAGTAACAATGCATCCAGGCTGCAATAACAGGCTAGGCCTTATGAAAGAGCTTATCACTCCCAGAGCCTGTACCTAACAGGACTTATACTGTGAGGGCCCACAAGAAGGTTAGCGGCTGGAGACGGTAACAGTGGCTGTGATGGTAACTTTGTGACAGGAAATAATAATACACCAAAAATACCTGGGTTGAACTGAACGAGGCTTAGATATGATAAAATATAATTTATTCCTTGAAAAAGGTGAACACACGAGATTATACAAATAACAGACAAAATATTTATTTATTTATTTATAAAAATGTTTTACCAGGAAGTAATACATTGAGAGATACCTCTCATTTTCAAGTATGTCCTGGGCACAGAGTTATAAAAAATACATGGTTACGATAAAAGAACAGGGTTATACAGGTAATTCATAGACATTTCATGGACAGATAAAGTTGGAAAATTGGGTACAGGGGATAAAGGGCTTATGTGTTTCAGATAGAAATAGAGCAGCTTCAACATCACTTTAACATCAACTAACATCAGCGAACGGCAGCAAACGGCTCACGCCCTATAAATATAGATACTTACTTAAGATGGAATGATGAAACAGTCAAATCTTGACTGGCAGTTTATACAGCAATCTTGAATATCACAGAAGACAAGAAAGACAATAGCCATAGGCTGAGCCTGGTTGTTATACAATTATTTCCCATTGAACACAACCTAAACCCAGCCCCTATCATAAATCAGTGGTGAGGTTGACAGTTTTCCCCAGAGTAAAACTCCTCCCACCCAAGGACGTTTAAAAACGACTTTTCCTATATAAATAACTTCATAACTTCATTTCAGTATTACTTACTGGCACGCGAGACATATTAATACATTCCAGCATGCATTACGCTCCCAATGAGACTAAATATCACCGTGTAATACTAAAATTAAGAGAGATATTAATATCTGTCTCTTAGGACCTGCTAGACACCATGTGTCTGTAATCGTTATTTGCGGCTCGATCCCCCGGTTACACATATGTAATTTTTAGCATGTTCAGCCGAGGACATCTCATGGTATTCTTATAATTAATAAGGTCACTCATTCTGATATCTCCTTGCGTCACCGCACCCCTGGCCCCCATAACCCCTTGTCAAGAAATCCTTTGAAGCTGGGCCTGTGTGTAGCGAACATTTGTCACAGGTGCTATATTTCACACCCAATGCTCCAGACCTGGGCCCTAGCTGCCTCTACCAGCCATATACCCTTGGCCTGCCAATTAGGTATTAACATACTGTACACTAAACCCCCTCTGTACTTTTCACACCCAACTTCAATCAAGCCTGTTGAAGCCCAGATATTTCTGAAAAGACACCACACATATTTGTATTTTCCTAAACTGCAGATCATTAACCCCTTAAGCCTCCCGCATCAATCCCAGTGTATGTGTTGGTGCAAATACTGGAACAGAAACAATACATTTTTACAGGGGAATATACATTAGGATGCTGAAGCAAGGTAAAAACACATTACTGGACCACAGTCCAGTTAACCCCTTGCTTCCCAGGTGAGAGTAGGGGGTGGCCAAATGGGGTGTAACCCCTTTAATCCCAGGCCAGACCCCCTCTACCATGACAGTGGCTCAGTCAAAGATTGAGCCAACTGTGTGAAGCAAGGATATCCTGAAAACCTGACCTGTGGGGGGGTCCTGAGGATTGGAGTTGGGAACTCCTTGCCAAAAGACATATAATTTTATAGGCGACGTTCAAGTGATGGGAAGGTGTGGCGGAGGCATGGCCGTAACGTCACGTGAGCGGTTCGCCCTCATTGGCTGAACCGCTTCACGTGATGCAGACGTCACATGGCCATCACTTGGAAAAACAAATTGATTTGTCTGTCCAAAACACGCTCGTCCTGTCACTCCTCATCATGCACGCACCTCATAGGATTGAGGCATGTGGTTCGTGACGCGCGTGCCGTCGGGGCCAGTATTATCGCGGCCTAAAGATTAGGATGCTCTAGTTTGGGACCAAATCCTTAACCTCACTGGACTTAATTAGCCTTTGAATAAAAATAGACAGATACAAATTCATAATAACAGAAAGTAGTGCATGTCAAACGTAAAAAGGAATTGCAAATGCCACATTATGGTACTCCAACTCATTATGTTTCTGATCCTCTTTGTGTTTACCAATAAATAACATTTCAAACTGCATTATCTCACATCATGTATTATGTCAATGTCAAAGGCTTAACATTTATAAATATACTGATGTCATCTATGAGAGAATCCTGCAGCAGAGGTTTTATATGGGCATGGTTGTAGATGAGAGTGGGGCATGGTTGTAGATGAGAGATCCCTAACTGAACTTTCAAACCTATGTGACAATTGAGAGACCCATAACATTCCCATGAAGCAGTGATTTTAAATCAGGGTTCCTAGTTCCACGGGCATCCTTAAAGGGTTCCCTGCAATTTGCAGGTAATTTGAAAATTGTAGCAAATACAGAAGAGTTTACAATGCATCTGATCTCAGACATGCTATTAGAAAGGGTTGGGGTTCCTTTCAATGCATCTGATCTCCGATGCACTGTTAGAAAGGGTTGGGGTTCCACAGAATTTCACAATATAATTATACCGTTCCTTAAACAAAAAATGTTGAAAATCACTGCCTTAGAGACAGTTTCATATAAGGAACCATACTATGATTCTTCTGGCCTCTTGACCCTTCAAAGAGTCCTTCAGTAAGCTGGTCCCTCTGTCACTGAAGGGGTTAAAATCACAATAGTAAAGAAGTTTGCAAGAAGAGAGCAATGTAGTGGCACAGTATATATATATATTACTCATCTTCTGCTGCCTCAGACATCATCATCTGGACTTCTTCCCTGAACACATGACACATTTACTTTGCTTGAGAAGAGGACAGCTGGTGGAAGGAATGGACAGGTGGCAGCCCCACTGCTAAGGGCAGTTTATGTACTGTACTACTGCATGTGTGCTGCCAGAACATGTTTCCTCAATGTTATTAAACCCCTTTCTTTCCAGAGGAGCCAGTAAAGCACTCAGAGCAATTTGTGGCTGGCTCCGCTGACAGTAAATGGGTTAAATTACTTATTTAAAGCAAACTGCAGAATGTAGCAATTTCACATACAGCATTTTCCAAATCACCTTAAATTATTCAGCAGACAAAGAAACCTATACCGCTCTGATGAATTGGTTTTGAAAACATAACTGGCAAGGTACGGCACATATGATAATATTTTCATAAGTGTGATATGCATAAGAAGATGGTAGGATAACAACACAAGTTCATGCTCATCTAGGTTCATAATATCACGCTGACCTACGACAAGGTGAGAACTGGGAAGACATTTACAAAAACTAAGAGAGGTCCTAGAATTCATCCCCCACCAACGTGCCATTTTGTCCTGGTGAAAACAAAAATATTCCAATTGTATGTTGACATCACATCATGACACTTCATATGCTATAGCACATGGGGCAATATTTACGGAGTGATGCTAATCTGTAAGACAACTTCTGGAGCCATACGATACTTTACAGCCCATTCAAATAAGGTGTTTTATGGAATAACATCTCTTATGGACCGTGATGTGTTATGCAATAATTAGGTTCTTCATCAAATGTATACTTGGATACATGATCTTAGTTCGTTTCTTTGTAATTCAATAGGTTTTTGTAACACACTTTTAATTGCAAGTGGAACTGGGGCCAGAAATCTCAAATTGGCAATGGAAGCCAATAGAAGCGTGAATGGAGATCTGAAGGGTGAAGGGAAACATCTAAGGATAGAAGACCTTGCTTCATCAGAGCATTAAAGCTCACACTAAAATAACATGTGTTCTGCTCGTTGACTAAAATGAATATGCTAAACTCTTGACTGAGATGTAGCTATAGACTAATGCGTCACCAACAGTATGTACAAAATAATTAGTAAAAAGACTATTATGTACATATTCATCAGTGGAACCACAGTAGCTGTTACTTTTTCTCATTTATGGCAGCCATTAACTAAGTAAAGGTACCTCTCATACTCAGCTGTTTGTTCAAGCCAACTAATATGCAGGTTACTATTACTACAGTATTTTGTTTACATTGAACCTATTTTTAATATGAGCTTCCACATTCCAGAACATGTATATCTGAGCCTGGACGATAGCGAGCCCCATATTTTGCATCGACTTCAGCCAATTAAAGCACCCATTGCTCTAACTGAGGGTTTAATATCTACCTGAAATTACCCAAGCCTCATTTATCAAATGCTGCATTAGGGGTCTCAAGATTCACTGGTTCTAATATGCAGGACCACGTGCCATTTATCATTTTCCGCAAACGTAAGGCGAGTCACTAGGCAGCTAATTACCATGAGAGCTATTAGGTTTTATATCACCAGGTTAAATACATTTAACCCCTTCAGGGGTCTACTACAACTAAAAGCACTGCTCAATCTAGCTGGGTTTCAATTCAAAACATCCTAAAAGGCTTGATAAATATTATTTGAATATATAAAGGACACTGCGTTTGTAAATTGCTCTGTACATTGAATGAGTCCGCATAAGCAATCAATTATACTATTTTAAATAAGAACACAAGTGCATTTGCTGTACACACAGAAGGAAATTGAAGGCGTGCACTGGAAGCCGGTATGAATAGCTGGACAAAAATCAATTTAAAAGAAATGTATTGTTTAAAATACAAAAAAACACATCACCCCACGAACCGTCTGATGCTTTTTCATACCGTCAGAGGATTCGTGGAGTGATGTGTTTTTTGTATTTCAAACAATACATTTCTTTTAAACGGATTTTTGTCCAGCTATTCGTACCGGCTTGCAGTGCACGCCTTCAATTCCCCTTTTTATACACTTCTCTTCGGCTGGAGCACGCATCTATCAGGACTGGTTTTTCATCATACCGTGGACGGATAAAGGGGCCTATTCTAGCAGCCTTGATAAAATCGCTGCTAAATCGCAAGTTTGGCATGTTACCGCCGGAAACACTGCATGGAGATACTGGCAACCCATAACAGGGCCTGTATCTCAGGAAGCAGGGGGTCCTCGAACCTCAAATCAACGCGATTCTTCTCTGGAGACCTCCTGCTCACGTACCCTAGTATTACAGTTTTATAAAAACAGCTCATTACCTAAGCGGCTAACCACTAAGGCAATGAAGGGGTTAAACTTGAATAGCCTGTTTATCGGGGGCAGAGGGGTGGATGAAGGGAGTAAAAGCCCCATGGTGGTGTTTAGGCCTGCCTGAAAGGTTGCAGGAGAAGTTAACCCTTTCACTACCATAGTGGTAGGAACCGCTATGGTAATAAAGGGATTAACCAGTCCCGCTGCCCAACCGGTATGACTAAACACCCACCTTTGGGGCAACTACCCCCTTCATCCACCCCTTCTGCCCCCAATGAATATAAATGAACATAAAAACTCTACTACCCAACTCCTCCCCCCAACACATACAGATATGGATAATAGCTCGTTTGCCCATTTAAAATCAAACATTAGCCAGCCAGCAGAAATAAAGTAAATAAAACTTGCACTTACCCCTGCCATAATGAAGGGTGTCCTCATCACCATCCTCCAGGTCTATGTCCTCCATTGGCAGCAAGAGTACAATAAAAAATACAATCTAATGGCCCTAACCCCTTAATCACCTTAGCGGTTAATAAATGCTAAAGTAATTAAGGGGTTAACCTACCCTCCCCCACTACCCACCCAGGAGCCTAACCACCCACCCTGGGGCCACTATCCCCACAGTGGTACATCATACCCATATAATATATGACTATAGCAGTCAATGGGCAACCTAAAAAAAAATCAACAAACCAAAAATTACACAACAATCAAAGAAATAAACAATCACCTAAACACCATAAGAATAAAAGAACTAAAAAGCCTAAACTACACATCGATAAAATTAACACCAAAACAGCAAAAGAATAAAAATTATGTCATCTCAAAACACAAGAATACAATTAAATAAACACCTAACCAACAGAACATAAAAAGAAATTAAACAGCTAACCAACAAAACAAAGAAATTCAACTCCTAACCAATCCAAAAAGGTAATAAAAACAAGCCGTACAAATACATAACAATTTAGTCAAAACAATAAACATAAATTGAAAAAATAGCAATCAATTCAAAACAAGCATTAGCTGGTTAGCCGCTAAGGTAATGAAGCTGCCTGTAAATGCATTTTTCCTGCATCAGATTGATGCCGGGGGTCTCCGGTGCTGGTATTAATGTGTATCAGCTCCGGAGACTCCTGGCTTCAATCCGAAGCAGGAAAAACTCAGTCCCTCCCTCGCTGCCTTCTCACCAGCTTCACACCAACTTATTCTGGCGAGAATAATTTGGGATAAAATCGCAATTCTAAAGCCCAGATGAGATTATTGAGGCTTCTAGAATCGCACGATTCTCCCAAAATTGCGATTTGGGGGTCATCGCTGCACACCGCACGGCGTGTTTGGGTGAGAGCAAAAAATAGGCGATTAATTGCATGCACTTATCAAAGCTTTCTGAATAGCCAAGAGATTTTTTTGTGTGATGACTGGTTAAAAGCCGCGATAAGTGGGTTATCGAGGCTACTAGAATAGGCGCCAAAGACATTCAGGACCCGTGAGTTATTTCAATTACTTCAATTATTTGCACATTAAGGAGAGAGTGTGACAGAAGGATATTTGGGGAATCGTGGGTGGGGGGTTAAGTCGGCATCGTGCGGCTCATTTATAGTGGGTCACTTGGAGCTGACTGTTCTCCTCTCCCTCCCCCTACCTGTAGTATTGGTCCACTGTTTAAAAGCGCCTTACACTTAAAGGTTTATTACAGAATGTTTACAAAGCTCCTTGATTGATACAGAATTGACTCATTGTGGATCACATACAGCAATGTTGCTTTTTCCTTTGCCTTGATCTAGAGCACCGGCTCAGGGATCATCTCCTATATTTTACTATACATTTGCTGAACTCTTTTAAAGTTCATTTTTGGAAATAAAATATTATTGGTGATGCATCAAAAATTCCTTGATGCAAAGACCAGTCATTTACCAATGTAAGCAATCACTATTCCATTACATGAGAATTAACTATTTTAGTTACTTCACACTTATTTTATTGTGAAGCCTACAGTACATTCTACGTTTATTGCATTCTGGAGAAATATTTGGCCCAGGCCCAAAGGTCCCCAATGGGAATTGTTCTGCTTCACCATCCTTCACAGTAACAATTTCTGCAGAATAATTGTATCAGTTAGGTATAAATCCCTAACTAGCCATTATCAATACCGCTATACTGTATGTTGTATAGTATCTGATATCTGTTCTGCTTCTCAGAGTTAGACTCCCAGGCCTAAAATGCACACACACACACACACACCATATATGTACATATCATGGCGACATATCCCTGAAACATAGGGTCCCACCACGTAAGGGTTTCCCCGGGCAAAGGCTCAGATGTCTGATCGTGGAGCCTGGCACACACCTGAGAAAATATATCAGATGTACTGGACTGCTGGGATTGTGACCTAGAGGACTCCCTAAAACATTGGAAAGAGCCCCTAGACGTAGGTCTTCTTACAGAATGCGAAGCAGATAAAGCACCCTCCGAGTACTCAGAGGGACTATCCCACCTTCCAAAGGACCAATCCCTTATATCAGGTGATAACCCCGGAGACACAGTATCCCGGCGGCTGCTGGAAGATAGGGGGCTTTGCTGGTTCGGGCATGTGAAGGGAACCTCCACAGCCTTCTGGATGGACGTGTCTGGACCAGAGCTCTTCTTCAGATAACAGGTAAGGGGTGGGCTCTTCTCCACAGGTTCCTCCGGCTAATGTCATCTTTGCCGGGGATAGGTGAGGACACCTCCACCAGGACCCGATGCTGGGGCAATTCATTCGTCCGGGCGACCAGTCTTATGGAGCTTGCCTGCTCCTGGGTCGCCTGGGGAACTGCACCTGACACCGCTGGAGATGTCCACTAACCCTTCGGTTCTGCAGCCACCATGGATCCCAGTCCTGGGACCATCAGCAACAGGGTGCATGGGCCCACAGCAGGCCAATCAGCGGTAGATACGACTGGCATGGATCACTTGAGCATCTGGACATGATGGTGAGGGCACATGGACCCACATAGTCCATGACAGGGAAATTTGTTAGGACAACACCGGTTGGTGAGGAGGCCCTGGAAGTAGACACAGGTAGATCCGCAGGTACAGGACTGGCAGGCTGCAGATAGAAGGTGTCACAGTGCTGGCACCGCGCATCGAGGCCGACAGTGCCTCCGGGTAGATGGCAGTGCAGGCAGATGCACCGCATGTGGGTCTCGACAAGGTAACCACCAGGGAGATAGTAGTTGGCGATTTCCATATCATCCATAGCTTGGTTGGAAGCCATGAGGTAGGTAATTGTCAGCTCGTGAATACAGCAGCATAATTCTGTAGCTCCTCATTTGCACTCAGCTCCGTGGAACCAAGCTGGGTGCAGCACTTGCAAACTCCTCCCAGATCACGGATAGGCTCCGATTGGCTGAATGGGTTGATGCCCCTCCCTTGGGTGGAATTAGAGGTATGGCAGTGTGGGTTGAAGGAGGATCTGACTCCAGATGAGCCAGTCACTTGGGTGGCGGTGCCAGAGCTTGGCACTGAGAGCTTGCAACTGTTGCAAATTGTGGATCGCATCCCATGCGGTCCTGCTTCTCTGGCGGGAGCGCCATTTTGGAGTCCCTACATTCACTGTAATGGCCTGTCCCTTTCATAGCAGAGATGGGGTTCACACTCCCAGGATACATTTCCTACCGGGTACGCCCCCAAAAACACGGTCTTGGTGAACAGAATGGCGAGGTCACACTCCCAGAGACAGCTGAACCCTAGTGCGCCTCCCCCACAGCACAGTGCGTCATGCTAGTTTCTTCGTTACGGGTACCCAAGAGTCCTTCAGCATACAATGCAAGTTCCCTGGCCCCAGACTTCCAACCTTTCAAAAGGAGGAATATGGATAAGGTAACAGATCTCCCCGTAACATGGCCTGGGGAGGGGGGGGGTGGTCGCCCTCATAATGAACAGGAACGTGGGGGTCACACTCCCAGAGACACTGATCCTGGTGCGCCTCCCCCACATCACAGTACGTCGTGCTAGTTTGCAATAGATACCCATGGGTCCTTAATGGTACGTTATAAGGGTCCTAGGCCTAGCCTTTCAACAGAATGTATCTGGAAGGGTATATACTCCCCGGTGTCACCTTGGGGTGAAACATCAGCCTTCCCTTTATGTAACATGGGTGTCCAAGGATCCCTGGGGTAGCATCAGGGGCTCTGGCCCCGGCATCTTCTATTCTCTGGCACTGCTGCTATAAACTCCCTTTTTAAAACTGCTGCACTGAATTGCTGAAAAGTCCTGAAAGCATGTCCTGATCTCAACAGCTCCTCCAATTGTAACACATGTACCTGCCCACCCCCATCTGCTATGGCTACAGATGTTGTGGTGCTGGCATACCTGTGAGGGTCCAGGTGAGCTGAGTGTTCCGCGATGTAGTGGGGAAACAGGACAGGCTTCTGATGATCTTGGTGGGTGTTCTTTAACTGGTGACAGTGCCTCCAGCTCCAGTGGGCTCCAGGAGATCCAGAGACTCCAGTCTCCCACTGGAACAGACTTCTCTCCCCTCTGCCCAATAGACTGAGAACTCAGACAGGGGTATATAAAAACAAAGGGGTTTATTGTGCTGCAGTCACTGCAGATGGTCTTACACAGCGGATGCATGATGGTCAGTGGATCCCAGGCCTCTGGATGGTGTTGGCGCTCTGTTAATGGAGGCCTCTTGATCTTTCTTGGCCAGCCAGCCCATGAGGGACGGACTGGCCTGTCCCTCTCCCAGTCGGGAGGAGACCAGCCACATGCCTCCACTCCCTAGGAGGGCTGGATCAGCACTACTTACAAATTTGCACTTCCTCCCTGAGGCATCAGAAGGGAAGGGCACAGGATCTGCACCATGATAGGCTGTACACAGATTCCTATGTCACCACCACTTCTGTCACTCAGGGAGTCAGAATGAGGATTACCTGTCACAGCCTGTCTCTACAAAGGACATACGTGACAGGAGGCAGAGAGGCAATCTGGGCCAGCCATGTAACATAATAATCAAACAATTAAATCTTCAACAAATCCCCACACCTTCTCAATCACCCAATGAACACCCTTCAATCCCCTCCTGGGGGTGAAATCACCCCTGGTTAAGTACCCCTGCTCTATTCTGCCTCTCTCTTTCCTGCCATGCTCCTCCTCTTATTGGTCTTCTCTGTTCCTCTGTCCCGCCCCTTAACCCCTCTGATTTGTCCCATCTTCCTAGGACCCGGTTCTGTCCTTCTCTGATTGGCCCATTCTACTCAACAACAACAAAAAACCTTCTGGTGAGTCAGAGGCATCTGTGCTTGAGCGCAGGGCACCTTACTGTCTGACAGCCAAAGAAAGGCTGCGTCTCCGCTGGCGCTGAGCGTGCTGTGCTATTGGCGCTTGCCGCTTTTACTTTCTGTACTCTTTATGTTGGCGTCCCCGCTCACGCGGTGCGTGCCGTTAATGGCTTGGCGCTTGAGGAGAAAAATAAAAAAGTGACTTTGAAGTGCGCTCAACATGTCCCCAATGCCCCCTGTCCGCGTTTGCAAAATAGACAGGACACTCGGCGCTCATGCTTAGAGTGTTGGGGACGTCACCGCTCTCAAGCATGAGTGCGGTCAGCGCCAGCAGGGACGCAGCCAGCACTAGCTAAAGTAAACAATGAAATATCTTGCCAATATTTCCTGGTAAAAATATTGACTTTGGAGATGGTTGCTCCTTTAAAATGGTAAAATAGATCAGACATCTAAGTGCTTTCACTTTATTGCAACTTGAGTGTTTGTTGCTAAGTGGAACTTTAAACTTTCATAACAGGCTAAAATAACAGCTTCTTCTTTCCACTACCTCAGCCTTGCATCCTGCTCCTCCGTAGCTAAATGTCTCTTTTCCATTCAGTTTCCTGAAGTTATCATGTTTCGTAACATACCTCTATGCAGATGCACGGCTCAGTTTAGTAATGTTACTGAAGCCGGCAAATGGATGGTTTCCTTTTGTGATCATAAATATGTACCTTTAAATAATTGAAGCAGCTCTTCGTATTTCTGTGAACAGGGGTGGCCAACTCCAGTCCTGAACGGCCACCAACAAGCCAGGTATTGGGCATATCCCTCCTTCAGCACAGGTGGCTCAGTCAACGACGGAGCCACCTGTGCTGAAGCAGGGATAGCCTTAAAACCTGTCCGTGTTGGTGGCCCTTGAGGACTGGAGTTGACCACCCCTGACATAGAACATAGGTTTAAAAAGTAAAGCTCAGAAATCTATTCCTCAAATAAGTTTGCAAACCTGCAGGAGTAGTAATATGAAAACATGACTTTGTGGATCTACGTCAAAACTCAATTCGACCTAGCTGTATCTGTGGCCATGTAACAGGCAACAACAACGCAGATTCTTGACAAAGTGCCTCAATATTACCCAGCCGCAGACTACGTAGGTAATTCTCTGAAGCAGCTGAAAATAGCCTTAATAGCCAATTTAGACAATATAGACTAAGTCTCGGTGTTATTTTGGGCTAACTGATTTTTGTGCCTGACTGTAATAGTTCATGGTCAGGTATTTATATTCACTCCCTTGAAAATGAACATGCAGTACTGCATAATGGGTATTTCTCAGCTGTTACAGTCCCCAAAACTCTCTCATATTAGGTAGATCTTAGGCATAAAGTTTTGTGATGCTTTCTAATCCACAGTAATAGCATCTCGAGGTCCTGGCATGTAAGGCTGCCTTCTGGTGTTTACAGGTGCTAAGGGTGCATGGGGCAGGCCAGACGTACTGTAAAGATGTTTTAAAACTATTCAGCTACCACAAAGCAGATGCCAAATTCATATAATTCTGATTTATTTTATACTGTCACTTTGAAACACTGTTGTTATTTAGATCGCTGACTTATAATGTGTACATTTGGTACCTGCTACAAACAGAGATATCATGCAATGAGCTGTGAACACGGGACTTATTCAAACATACTGTAGGTGTATAGGGCACCTACAGTCGCCATGTCTGAGTTGGTAACACTGTAAATCACATTGTAAAATCTAAAATTGCCCCTTTATAGATAATTCTGTTGAGCTCACTATAAATAGGTCACTAGATTGTGCCCTGCGGGCTCTGACCTGCTCCTGTGATCCCTTTTCCATCAACGGAAATTAAAAAACAGTCCCATTCCAACCAATTTCTAATACTTTGCTAATTAGTTTTGTCATACATGTTAAGCTAAGAGTCGTTTTATTCAGCTATAGTGAAGATAAAACAAGCCGAAGAATGGATTTCTGTCTTACACGAGTTTCTTAAGCCGGTTTCACACTCTACTACATAGAAGTTTAAAAGGAAGTTCAAAAGAAGTGAGGAAGAAGTGGACACCCCATCTGGCCCTGATTCCTGCATTTGAACTACGCCGGAAAGGAGGATATCATCAATACCAGACTGCATCATTACTGCTGTGATGCTGCCTTTACCATTTATATTTGCTGTGACTACACTTCTTCTCAAACTATACTTCTTTTTACCAGCCTCAGTATGTCTCTAACTCTATTCATATATCTCCATCTCTCCTTTCTTCACCACTTCTCAGTTCACATGAACTCCTTTCTTACCTGCGTCCTCTGACACCACACAGCTATATCCCCTGCACTAAAAAACACCCCTACAAATCCTCCTCACACATCCTCTTTCTATCCATGCTTCTCCTCCTTGCTTCTGGGGATATCTCTCCCAATCCTGGTCCCTGTCTTATTTCAACTTGCTCTCGTCCTCGCCTCCCACATGCAACTTCTACTCCTTCTGGTGTGAACCCCTCCAACCTCATACCCATCCCCTGCCACCCTCCCTCCTCTCTCCCTTTCTCCTGTGCCCTTTGGAACGCACGCTCTCTTTCTAACAAGTTCCTCTCTGTACATGACTTCTTTCTCTCTCACTCCCTGCTTCTCTTTGCTATAACTGAGACCTGGCTCACTCAGTCTGACTCTGCTCTGGAAGCTGCCCTCTCCTATGGTGGCCTTTCCTTCTCCCACACTCCGCGCCCTGATGGCAGGGGTGGAGGCGTGGGGCTCCTGCTCTCCTCTGTCTGCCGTTACCGAACCCTTCCTATTCCCCCCTCTCTTGCTTTTCCCTCCTTTGAGGCTCACACTGTCCAGATCTTCTCTCCTCTCCCTGTTCATGTGGCGGTCATCTATCGCCCACCTACCTCTACTCATCCCCCTTCTGCCTTTATCTCTCACTTTGAATCCTGGCTCTCTTTCTTTCTCTCCTCAGACTCCCCTGTTCTTCTCCTTGGGGACTTCAATTGCCACATTGATGACCCCTCTCTCTCTTGGGCTTCCCGCTTTCTTTCTCTTACCTCTTCTTTTGGCCTTCAACAGTGGACTGCAGCTAGCACCCACAAGGATGGCCACTACTTAGACCTGGTTTTCACTAAAAAACTTCTCTCTCTCTGATTTCTCCATTCCCCTTTCTCCTCTCTGTGCCATCATTGCATCTCATCTCATTCTCTTTATCTCGCTTCTCCCCTTCTCCACCTACTTACCCCCCGGTTCTGCAGAAAACTGCGCTCTATCACTTACCTGACTTGGTCCACTTTACACTCCTCCTCTCCTCTCTCAGCTCTGCACAGACCCTGACAACCGGTCAGAAAGTACACTCTGTTTGTCCTCGTCTCTAATCTACATGCCCGCTTTCTCTGCCGCCCTCCCATTCTAATCTAGACCCTGGCTAAATTCCCACACGCGCATGCTGCATTCTCCACTCGTTCCTCTGAACGCCTCTGGAGGAAGTCTCACACTCGGCAGAATTCCTCACTACAAATTTATGATATCCTGTTTCAACTGGCCTCTCGCAAGCAAACAAGCCTACTTTTCTGCACTAAACACATGCACAAGTTCTAAACCACGCCGACTGTTACTCGTCTTGATACTTACTCAAACCACCCTCAGCTGCCTCTCCTTCCTCCATCTCCGCTCGGACTTTGCTGACATTTAAGGAAAAGGTGAATCCATACGGCACAGAACATCCCCTCTGTTCTTCCCCCCCATCCTACACTACTTCCTAACTCTCCTCGCCTTCCTTGATCTTTTTCCACTGGTTCAGAGGAGGATGTGTCGCTGTGATTCCTCTCTCGCCTATACACATCCCTCTTGACCCCATTCCCTCCCCTTCCTAAAACCTCTGCTCCTACTATAATCCCTACGCTTACACACATTTTTAATCCTCCTCTGTCTGGAACCCTTTCAATCCTCCTTCAAACATTGACAACAGTCATACCATTACTCAAAAACAGCAAGCTTGACCCTACCTGTCTTTCTAATTATCGACCTGTCTCCCTCCTTCCTTTGCCTCAAATACTTGAACGTCTTGTTATTCTCTCGCTTGTCCCATTTTTCAACACTATTCTCCTAGACCTCTACAATCTGGCTTCCGCACTGCTCACCCACCGACACAGGCCCTCACTAAAATAACTGACGACCTCCATGCTGCCAAAGACAGAGGTCATTACACTCTGCTCATATTACTCGACCTCTCTGCAGCATTTGACACCGTGGACCACCCTCTTCTCCTCCACATTCTCCATACTCTAGGTATTCGGAACAAAGCTCTATCCTGGATCTCATCCTACCTCTTCCATCATACTTTTAGTGTCTCTTCTGCTAACACCTCCTCCTCTATTGATCTCTCTGTGGGGGTACCCCAGGGCTCTGTCCTGGGACCTCTTCTCTTTTCTCTGTACGCACTCTCTCTAGGTGACCTAATAACATCTTTTGGGTTTAATTATCACCTCTATGCCGACGACACACAAATATACTTTTCAACACCTGACCTTACACCTGCTGTACAAACCAAAGTTTCTGAATGTCTCTCTGTTATATCATCCTGGATGGCCCTCCGACGCCTTAAACTCAACATGGCTAAAACAGAGCTCCTCATACTTCCTCCCAAACCTGGCCCTACTACCTCCTTCCACATTACTGTTGGAACTACAATCATTCACCCAGTAGCCCAAGCACGCTGCCTAGGGGTCACATTCGACTCCTCTCTCACATTCGCCCCTCACATTCAAAACATTTCTAAAACTTGTCGCTTTTACCTCCGCTATATAACTAAGATACGCCCTTTCCTCTGTTGTTCGACTGCTAAAACTCTGACTCAGGCCCTCATTCTCTCCCGTCTTGATTACTGTAACCTCCTGCTGTCCGGCCTTCCTGCCTCTCACCTGTCTCCCCTACAATCTATCCTAAATGCTGCTGCCAGAATCACTGTACTCTTTCCTAGATCTGTCTCAGCATCTCCCCTCATGAAATCCCTCTCCTGGCTTCCGATCAAATCCCGCATCTCACACTCCATTCTTCTCCTCACTTTTAAAGCTTTACACTCTTCTGCCCCTCCTTACATCTCAGCCCTAATTTCTCGTTATGCACCATCCAGACTCTTGCGTTCTTCTCAAGGATGTCTTCTTTCTACCCCCTTTGTATCTAAAGCCCTCTCCCGCCTTAAACCTTTTTCATTGACTGACCCTCACCTCTGGAATGCCCTTCGCCTCAGTACCCGACTAGCACCCTCTCTATCCACCTTTAAGACCCACCTTAAGACACACTTGCTTAAAGAAGCATATGAATAGCACTGTGGATATTCTAAACACGATACATAATGCTTGGCCCACTGCAGACGCACTTATCAGAACTCCCTCCTACTGTCTCTGTACGTTCTCCCTACCTACCAATTAGACTGTAAGCTCCTCGGGGCAGGGACTCCTCTTCCGAAATGTTACTTTTATGTCTAAAGCACTTATTCCCATGATCTGTTATTTATATTATCTGTTATTTATTTGATTACCACATGTATTACTACTGTGAAGCGCTATGTACACTAATGGCACTATATAAATAAAGAAATACAATACAATATAATATCAAGGCTCCTGGAGCTTTACTATCATTATTATTACTAAAAACAACCTTTTTATTTTTCATACATATAGACTATTTCAAATATAGCGAATCAAATACATATTTAGGGATATGAGCATTAAACATGGATGGAAAAATAAGGACAAGTGAATCTGTGCCCCTAGTAGCTTAGGAACCCAATGGAATTGTGAAAGACAAACAGAAAGTTTAGGAATACATATGATTGCATTAGCCTGTTTTGTTTATGAAGCCAAGGGGTTCAATTAAAACAGTTGGATCAGTTAAAAGCTAATTCAGCTCTGCAAGGTTCAAGCACTTGTTTGTTATATCAATTTACCCAATTACAGTATTTCTTATTAAGCCATGTATTGGTTTAATTCACTTTAATGCTATTTCAGCTTCTGCAGTTGTTTTTATTTGGCTGGGTTTGATAAAGTAAGTGAAATATTTAGGAGACTGGATGTTTTAAAGATTACCACCCTCTCTAAAAGAGATATTGAATTATTACTATTATTTATGCCAGTTGTTTGAGATTCTTATGACTTTGTTTTTTTTAATGTAAAGAATATACATGGGCATAAAGGTGAATAATGTAATTTCAAGTTTGGCCAAAATAGTTTTAGAGAGAGTGGTGTTTTAAAATCAATAAAAAAAAGCATTTAAGTGTCAGTTCAGACCTGATATTAGCTGTAAAATGAACCAAATATGATTTGCATTATTGGTTTGAAACAAGAGTCATTTAGCTCTGGATCTGAACTGCAATCTTTAAACTACCTCTAATTAATATGTAGAAAGCCTTACTAAGATTTAATTGCATCTTGACTCTTAAAATACACTGGTCTTATTCTGTATGCTGAAGTCAATATCTATCAATCTATCTATCTCAATGTCTTGTATAGCGCATTCACAGAGCAAACCCTGCTCCTATGCGCTATACATACAGTACTGTATTTAATGGCGCGTTCCATGTGATTGCGATGAAGCATAGTACATAGGCCCAGATTTACTGACCTTCGTTAAACTTGAGTTAATCTCGCACAAGGTTAAAAGAAAAAAAGAAGAAGAAGGAAGATAGGTTTAACGCCAGCCTCTGGTACAGGTGAAGCAAGACAACATACTGTTCCATCGCCGTGGACTAACAAGCAAAAGCCTGTGGCGCTGTGCGTAGGGTCTGCCTTGATGGAGCTGCAGGAGGTTCCATGCTTCTGAATGGGAGAACCATGCAGCATTAATCCTCCGGTTCCACGACCTCACGTCTGCGGTGTCTTACCACATCTATAGGGGATAAAACGTGGCGATTTTTTATTATTTTTTTTGCAGTAGTACGATGTCTCTATGCATTGGAGCTTAGTAAATAGCATGTGAATTCATTATTTAGCACTAACTACTCATTTGCATGTTTGCGCTAAATTGATGTCGCATCAGGAAATTATGTGCTGTTTTATACTCTCACGTTAATGAATTACCAGATCAAACTAAACCCCATTGTGGGGGTTTAAGGCAGGATTGCCCAACTCCAGTCCTCAAGCACCCCCAACAGGTTAGGTTTTCAGGATATCCCAGCTTCAGCACAGGTGGCCCAATCAGAGGCTCAGTCGACTGAGCTTCTGTTTGAGCCACCTGTGCTGAAGCACGGACTGTTTGAGTTTGTCACCTGTGCTGAAGCAGGGACTGATTGAACCTCCTGTGCTGAAGCAGGCATATCCTGAAAACCTGACCAGTTGGGCGGGCTTGAGGCCTGGAGTTGAACACCCCTGGTTTAAGGTATATTCCTTAATGAACCTTAGTGAATCAAGGTCATCGGCACCTATTCAATATGCTCTGAAGTCATCGGTTGAATTGAATGGAGCTGAAATCTTTTTAAACAAGGGGAAGACGGCCTCACAGCAGGCAGAGTAAGGGAGCTCATTTCTTCTAGGATACTCACTCCAACGAAAATCCTAATCACTCACCTGCTGCTCTTACAGTGCTGTGGTGAATGTTCAGGAACACATTAAATCACACAGAGAATTGTGTTCGGCTGTTCACATAGCAGCTTCATGCTAGAGAGCAGGACATGGATTTCAGGTTGAACACAGTGATAAATTGCCACTAAACATTTTGCTCTGATTTATGCTGCTGCACAAATCTGACTCATGAACAAGCGGCAGGTATTTATATGGGAGCCACTTGTAAAATGATGTGCAGGTTTGTGCCACATAGCTCTTTATAGCAAAGGATTTGTAATTCTGTATACACCATTAACCATTACGGTGCCCTGACGTACTTAGTATGGCATGTAACCTGGTAACGCTAGAGACCCTGGCACCGTACCAGCTGCGTCATTGTAAACATGCTAATTTTAGTAGAGGCTGACCGGTTTAACCAGAAACGTTTGGCAGTCACAGACATGTGATCGCCACCAAAGACACCAATTCCTGAGCTCTGGCAGCGATTAGGTGCTGCAGCAGTGAAAAGGTTAACTTTTGGTCTAAATACAATATGTTACAGTACAAAAATAAGTGAGCAATGGTACATTGAAGTAATACAGCATGTACAGAAACAAATCTCAGTGGAGATGAGTAGCTGGGTTTAATAGCCTGAGAAATTAAATCAATGCCCAATAAACCAGATATATTCCAGTTCAAAATGTGTATCTTTCTAAACAAAGCTTTAATACAAACTCCATGCCAGTAACAGCCATTGCCTGGGGGGCATAAAGATAAACGTCATGTGCAACACAGCAATAAGGTAGATTTTAATCCTGATAAACAAGAAGGATATATGTGTGTGTGTGTGTGTGTGTGTGTGTGTGTGTGTGTGTGTGTGTGTGTGTGTGTGTGTAATCTACGAATCCTAATATGAGTGGTAGATCATAATCATTTCTTCTGGAAATCACGTCTTGTATGACTTGGATGTGGCCCATTGTGTTGCATCCATTGTGAAACCCCGCTTGTTCTCTAGGCTGGGTGAAACCCCGCTTGTTCTCTAGGCTGGGTGAAATCCCGCTTGTTCGCTAGGCCTAGGTGCGCAAATCCCCGCTTGTTCTCTAGGCTGGGCGAAATCCCGCTTGTTATCTAGGCTCAGTGAAATCCCGCTTGTTCTCTAGGCTGGGTGAAATCCCGCTTGTTCTCTAGGCTGGGCGAAATCCCGCTTGTTCTCTAGGCTGGGTGAAATCCCGCTTGTTCTCTAGGCTGGGTGAAATCCCGCTTGTTCTCTAGGCTGGGCGAAATCCCGCTTGTTCTCTAGGCTGGGCGAAATCCCACTTGTTCTCTAGGCTCGGTGAAATCCCGCTTGTTCTCTAGGCTGGGGGAAACCCCGCTTGTTCTCTAGGCTGGGGGAAACCCTGCTTGTTCTCTAGGCTGGGTGAAATCCAGGGTCTGTTGCAGTTGATTAATGAGTATCTTCGTAAAAATCTTGTAAGCCATTGGAAGTAGACTAATTGGTCTGTAGTTTTAAGGTCTTCTTTGTCTCCTTTCTTGTGGATGCGAATACATCGCTAGGGCATTGCTCCATTGTTATGGAATTTGTCTGTTCTTCCTGCAGTGTGTTGAGAGTTTTGCAAGGATTTTTTTTCTACTTCTTCCCCCAACTTCTATCAAGATTTCAGTTGTAATTCCAATTTCTCCAGGAGCTTTCCCATTCTTATTAGAATTTTTTTGTATGTACCTATATAACTTCATGTAGAAGTCCTCAACTCTCTTTATGATAAGTGCACAGTCTTTTATTGTTGATCCATCGTCTTGTTTGAGTGCAATGATTTGGTTCTTCCCAGTCATAAGTCCCTGCTTTGTCTTCTTTAAGCTTTTGTTATTTTCAATAGTCTTTTCCCCATATCAAAGTGACATCTAACATCTTCAGAAAATACGTTTGCAGATCGTCGTAAACCGCTCTACATATTCAATTCTTGTTCTTGCATTTTGGGATTGATTCATACCTTGTCGTCTCCTCAACAACAGCTTTGTCTTCATAATTTTTTGTTAAAGTGTCCCCATGCATTTCGAGCAAGGTGAAGCAATTTTTTAGCTGTAGTTGAAATTCCTTGCTGCTGTTATTCTTGAGGTTCTTGATGTTAATTGATTTTGTCTTCGTTGTAATAATTTTTATTCTTCCCATCTTTGCATTCAAATGTGATTTGCAGCGAACCACTCAGTGATCACTATTATGAAAAAACATTTGATTCTGTCTATAGCCCAGTGATTTAAATGCATGACGGGCAAATCCTCATCAATCCATTTCCCGGATTTTCTCGTATTTTCCCCCCAACATCAATTTCGCTGTGTAAAATCTGCAAATGGACTTGGTTGGTTTTAATCTGCACGGACTCATCAAAAACCGCCATTGGATACCACTCGTGGACCGGATGCGGAATACGCGGACTGTATTGGTAATAATAATAGAAATCTGCCAACTGCGAATCGCTCTTTTTGAGATTGATCCACTGAAATCTGCGAACCAAAGAAGCCGGCCATGCCGCTGCAGATTCAAATTCGCCCCTAAAAATTTGCCAACCTGTAGGTGCAATGATATTATACGTAGAGATGGTAGAACGTCCAAATCCGTTTCCCGGGATTCTGCAGAATGTTTAGACCAAATCCGCCCCCCCCCCCCACCACAATCCGTCTGTGGATTGGGTACTAAACAAGCTGAGCTGATTTATTCAAATCCGTCATTGAAGACAACCCAGACGGATTTTTAAGAATCCGACCTCAGATTTAATCCGAAATCCGAAGCCACATTGTTAAAAATCTGGAGTGAGACTTTCAGTGGGGTATCATGTCAGACCCAACTGGATCAGAAGTTGAACCCACACAACCTCTGTTATTCAGGACCACAGGTCTAACAGTGTGAGCTAAACCAGTCAATGGCTAGGACCACTATTACACCATATTTAGTTTTGAGCTCTACTTCTCATTGAGTGTTCATAACTGAACAAAGCACTTTACCCTCTTCTGGGACAGAGAAGCATATCTAATAAGCAGTCTTCTGCCATGAGACACCTTCTGGCATGGGAAAACACCTTACCATTTATTTGAATAGGCTGTAATGTATTCCAGCATACAAGGTGCCTTATGCACACTGCTTAGTAAATATGGCCTACTTTCTTTATCCTTAATAATATAATAACTACTAACTCAAATCACCAGGTCACTTTGTAATATCACTTTCTCGATGTGTCTGCTTTATTTCCTGCGCTTCACCTTGTTTTTCCTTGTGTGTTTTCTTAAACATGTGATTTTTATTTCCCCTCAACTGGCCTCAGTAACTCATAGCCCGCAGTACATATTATTACTTTGTGCTTGAAATCGTTTCAAGGTTGCAATCAGCAAAATAGTATGCTAGTAGTACACAGCGGTGCACTGCTAGCCATACGCTGCTTTAGCTCACACTGCTAGAGCTGTGGCCTAGAAAAGCAGTGGTTGTGGGCGCTAGCCCTGTTGGGTCATACACCCATTCCAGTCATATGATTGGTGCCTTAGGCTTATTAACTCTATATAGTTGGTATGGAAATCGTTTTAGGAAGTGTGGGATGGGACTTATTTAAATATACTTTGCATTTGCATTAGCATATCTCTCACCGGGTACCTAAGGTGTACTACTTGTTTGGTATAGCCTAATACAGTAAGGGATTAACAAAATTCCTAAAATAGAAAGATATCTGTTCTAAATATAGAACAAAGCCATAGAGGAAATAAGGTTTGCGGTTTTACAGCAGATAGAAAAATGAGCAGACTATGTTTCTATGCCTCTGTCTGAGTCAGTTCTGCTAGCCTTATGAAGCACCCCTGTGGGAATAAAAAAACAGATACAAACCGGCACTTCTTAGAATGAGTTCAAACAAATGTTGGAATTAACCCTGACAATAGCGCTTAACCTATAATGTGTGAATTACACGTGAAACAAACAATGTGCAATAATAAGCAATATTAAACAATAAAAACCAGTTGTGATAACAAGAGGCCAAAGCTGCCAAAGGCTTCCCACAATGCAAATTATCTCAAACCTGCATACAATGATAAGATGATGGAAAAAAGGATACCTGGCGCTTAGAATAACACTGTCCATAAGAAACAAAATCAGTCTTTTGAAAATCTCCCAGAGTCCAAAACTTGAAGTTGATGTCTGTGGTTTTTCTTCACTGCTGCAGCCTCCCAATTTACCTGGAAATGTCCAGAAGGATGGCATGGAATCCTAAAGGGTTCTTCAATCCTGTACACCTGGACCTGCTTGGTGCTCCGTGGATAACGTCACGTGAAATCAAACACAAAAGAAAATCATAGTGTATACTGCTAATTAAAACTTAACACACAAATAACATAACCAAAGACAGAAAAACAAAACTCCAACTCTAAACAACATATAACACAAAAACAAACACAAGCTGTAAGAACAATTAAACTAATTTATTAAAAATAGATTGTAAAAAGACAACCAAGTTCCATAAAATGGAGATGGCGTGTTGAAGATGGTCTGGTGTAAAACCAGAATCCTACTTACAACACAGCAGGTATAAACAAGCGAGCGAGTCCAACTATAGCAACAAATCCTGTCCTCTCCTCCGTCACCAGGGGACTTCTGCAGTTTGTCCCAAAGTCACTGGTGCACTCCGTTGTAATTCTCAAAACACTGGGTGCATTTGTAAGGGGAAGACCGCCACTTGCTGATTAGCTGGAAATGTACACCATGCCGCCCTCGCCGCCACCATGAGCGCAGCCTAACGCCAGGTTCCCGCTGGCTACTGCAGCGCCTGCTGTGGCGGACGCTGCAGGGACAAGAACTGCCCCACAATAGGGCCGGGCCCTGCAAGGGGGGACCACCGCGCTGCACCGACAGTTTCTCCTGCTCTCAAGAGAATTGAGATCAGGACTCGCGACGGAGCGCAAGGCCACGCCTCCCGGCGGTTCAACCAATGAGGGCGAACCTGCCGGGTGACATCACGGCCGTGCCCCGTCACGCCCCACCCTGTCTTTCCCCCTGCAACACACTGCAGACCGGGGGTCTCGGCTGCACGCACCGCCAGCCTGGCAGACGCGAGTGCAGCGCAGGCAGCGGGCCGTAGCCTAAGAGACCTGAGCATCACCTGCACATACGCAACACCAGAATAGACAGTGGGACACGTTGGTGTGGCCCTCTTCTGTTGGCCGGGGGAAGAGGTGTTAGACATATCAGCGCTTAGTCAGGGAGCTCAGAGAGACTTTATGAGTAAGATGTGGCTGTACTTACTGTTACTCAGTGACACTGTTTGATTTAATGCTGCCTTCCTGTGAGACTAGGATCTGGCGGCTGTAACATTACTCTGTTAGTCCTATGACTAGGAGTAAAGGACTGTGACACCAACAGTCTGCAAATATTCTCTTAAATGCCCAGAGACTGCCATTATACTGTACCACGCTCTCTGCACTGTATGGCCTTTTTGTTGTGTTTCCTATTATGCTGCAGTACAGCTCTTTTGATTTATTCTGAGTCTGGTGTCCAGCCTCTGGTTACCCCGCTACACCTACCAAAGGACTAATAATGAAACCATGAAAGCTGCCCTGCTCACAACAACTCCCATATACTGTATAAAGGGCTGAATTAAAATGCCTGTTATTGTGCTTTCTGCTTTAAATCTCAGTGCCCAATCACTTCCAAAGACATACGATTTGGGATTTCGCCTGCATTGTCTCCTCCATTAAAATAAGCTGTTACATTGTCACTAATGAATGCAGCATGTTTGCATATTAGGCAATATTTGTAGCGATGCTGTTCAACGTTAATCAGTTTTAGATTCAGAAAGCTTGTTGATATATTCTAATTTACTAAAACAAGCTGTTACAAATGGCACAGAAGCTGCTATATGGCTAAGTGCTCTCATCCTGCGACATGGAAGTGCACCTTTATGATTGTATGCAAATAGTCTTTCCTAAATGACTTAAAGCACACTATTTGTAAATCATAGAATAAGTATAATATGTGCAAGTAACTTTAATACAGCTACACCACTTTCATCACATCTCAATTTTATACGTTTCAAAGCTCGTGGTAAGATTATTTAAAATTGGGCTAATACAGATTTCTATTTAGATGGAACAGATGGCGGCACGAAAAAAAAAATAAAGCATCTTTTATTTTATATGGTCTTTATCTTTCTCTCAATTTTCAAAGAACAGAAATTGGACAACAGGAGAGTTACAGCAGCCAGAAGGTAACACCTGTGTATTTGACCAGATGAGTGGATTAGCTCAGGGATGCTAAACTCCAGTTCTCACCCCCCCCCCTCCCCCCAGGTAAAGGTTTTCAGGCTAGCCTAGCTTCAGCACAAGTGGCTCAATCAGTTCCTGCTTCAGCACAGGTGGCTCAATCAGAGGCTCAGATTGAGCCACCTGGCTGAAGCTGGGATATTCTGAAAACCTGACCTGTTTGGGATGGGGCTTCAGGACTGGTTGAGCACCCCTGAATTAGCTGAGTCTACCGGTAGAATTAATCACTTCAGTGGTGGATTGGCCTACTAGTAGGAGTTGAGCATAGATCCCCTGTATGTTGTTATATATATAAAAAAAAAATGTTGAACGAACAGAAATATAGACCACTTCATGTTCAAGGGTTTGAGATTAAACGTTACTTACCAGAAGTATTGGCTTGATTTTCACCAAGACATGCAACGTGTTTTTTTTTTTTTTTTTTTCAAAAGATTCCAAATAACTAATAATCCGGTTCTGTTTGGTGTTGTAAATTAGGACTCACCGGAGCAAAGTGATCACATGAGTGTCTAGAAACTTGTCTACATGCAAATTGGTATAAAGAAATGGTGGTCGTTTCTGCTGTGCTAGCAAAGATTTGAAAAGGAGCATACTTGCACTTGCATACAGGGACAACACCATCAGTCATATGGAACCTTTACAACCATTAAAGTATGAGAAAAAAGAACAAAGATGGAAACAAAACAAATGATTATGAGGTGGATAAGGACAGATGTTGCTAAACAGCTGGTAGTGAGCTACGCCACTCACAAGGTGCTTATGAATGCAAAACAGACTGAACTGAAGCATCTGCTATAAAACAAGCATAGGGAGTAGAGAGGAGGTTTTAGTGTTACAAGTGTTATAGTTATGCAACCTTCAGTAGTTTATGACAAGGAATGGCTGTATCTGGGCCCTCCTCCCAGAGTTCACCCCTCCCCACCTTTTTAACTGGGGAGGTTTTCTCATTTTGCTGTATGGACAGGACCTACTATGGTTGTTCCCCCTCATACAGAGGTAAAAGGGAAGGTTCACAGTAGTGTTAGGACCTGCAAATTTGGTTATGCCTTGACGTTGGCATGCAGGCTTATGACGCTTTGGCTGAAGGGTTTAACTAAATGACAAAGAAAATATTATTATTGAAGTATTTAACTTTATACTTATTAACATACCTGTATATGTTTTGTCAATTGGATGTAGCATCGGGCACCCCTGTCTTTTGTTGTACACATTTGCCACGCTCAGTAGCACTCTATTTGAGATATATATATATATATATTATTTAGACTAAGGCTACATTTCTAAAGCTACCGACAGAGCTACAGATCAGAACCAACTTTAACACTATCCTAGCCACCTGTCACTAGTTTTAAATATCTGCACATCGCACCGCAGATGCTAATGTCAATTATAGACTATGGGGACATAGTACAGCTCAACCCCGTTATAGCGTGATCCGCTACAACGTGGCTCCGCTTATAAGGCAGTTTGAGCGTGGCGCCCGATTTAAGCAGAATATATCCTACCTTTCTTAATTCCCTTTTGCCTGCTTTTTTTCATTCTGTGCTCTTGCTGCTGGCACCCCCCGCCCCTCCTACTCGGCTCTGGCGTCAAATGACCGCGTGGGGTCATGTGACGCCATGTTGCCATGGCAACGCAATGTCACGTGACCCCGCAGGGTCATTTGATGCGAGGGAGGAGGAGGAGGAGGGGTAGAGGGGAGGCACCGGCAGCAAGAGCACAGAATCAAGAAAAGCAGGCAGTAGCTGCTGCTTTAGCACTTTTAGCAGTTTAGGATAAAGCCCCAGAACAAGCTTCCTGTATCTCTCAATGATCCTATATATGTCTCTCTCATTGGTCTAAGTACTGTACCTCCTACTGTATCAGGCCACCTCTCATTGAAAGTTTAAAGCTCCCGCATCCTGTGGGCAAATAGGAAGCCGAACCTGATGATGTCACAACTTTCTATTGGCCCGCAGGGGGTGCGGGAGCTTTGAAATTCTTCCATTATCTGAACCCTGAAACACAAGAAAGACAAAAGCGCAAAAGCACATAGTGAAGTATGTAAAAATGGGTGAATATAATTTTAGGGTATAATATCTGCGTACATTAATTAAATAACAAAATACAACCTCTAAATCGATGGGTGACCTGCAGCTATATGAACAGGGGCAAACCCAACTAATTATTAGACAGGCTGACAAGGGAGGAGGTGTGGTTCTACAAGATCGCTCCATATATGAGCAAGAGGCACACCGACTCCTTTGTGACCCTGTCTTTTATAAAAAACTAACCTCAGACCCTACATCATTATTTCTAATTACTCTTAAAAAACTTCTAGATGAGGCATTATCCAAAACAATAATCACAGAGAAAGAATATGGGTTTCTTTACAATAAGTCACCAAAAATACCGGTGTTTTACCATTTACCTAAGTTGCACAAATCTCTTATAAACCCGCCAGGGAGACCAATAGTCTCGGGTATATCCTCACTGACAGCAAATTTATCCCAGTATGTGGATTACTTCCTGCAAAGAATCGTAGGGGAGTTACCTTCATATCTAAAGGACTCCTCTGCGGTATTAAATCTCTTTGCAAAATTCGAATGGAAAAGCTCGTACAGATGGCTGACGTGTGACGTCCAAGCATTGTACACTAGCATTCCACATATTAAGGGTATTGCGGCAGTGGAGAATTACCTGAGACAGGAACCAAACATCACAGATCTAAACAGAACCCATCGATTTAGAGGTTGTATTTTGTTATTTAATTAATACACGGAGGTGAAGGGGTTAATCAATAGACATAATAATTTGCGCACTTTATCTGTTTTTTGTTATTTTGTACAGATTGGTTTGGAATTCGTTGGCTCCCTGTGGAAGGTAGCATGTTCCTGTTTGCAGAAAGATCTCACTACTGATCCATTCAAAATTGGACTTTTTTCATCAGCTCATGCAGTTGTATCCATAATTTTATTGTTTTACTTGTTTTGTTTTTATTATTATCCCTTGTCCTATCCATTGGTGGTATATGCTACTCTATTCAGCTTCATATAGACCAGCAATATTTAGACATACATTTATATATATTCTTTTTTATATTCTTTATTATAATTAATTTTTTATATTTGATCTTGTTTGTTACATCATCGGTTTGATATCTATTATATCCACCATTATTTTGTTTATAAATAAATTATATTGTTATATCTTTTAGCTGGGGATCGGTTCACATTTTAAGGCGCAGTCTTGTTTGTTTTTTATATATATATGATAAAGGAGACTTTTGGTTTACATCCATATGCTTATATAACATAGTGTATACCAGTTTTTAACTGCACTATGTTATATAAACATATGCTTGGCTATATTAACCCCTTCTGGGTTTATTTCACATAACATTAGTATGCCTTTAGTGTAGGGACCTGCTATAGGGACTTACATTGACGTGGTTAGCAGGCTTGGCATTATTTTATCAAAGGATGTAAACCAAAAATCTCCTTTATCATATACATTTTTAC
The DNA here is from genome assembly GCA_036426205.1 of Ascaphus truei. Lineage (NCBI taxonomy): Eukaryota > Metazoa > Chordata > Amphibia > Anura > Ascaphidae > Ascaphus > Ascaphus truei. Next base: position 41,338 of record WSYH01004098.1, read on the forward strand.
TCAATATATTATATATATATATATATATATATAATGTATATATTTTTGGACATATTGCACTAGGATCGGGCGCTTTCTTTTATATTGTTATATCTTTTAGCTGGGGATCGGTTCACATTTTAAGGCGCAGTCTTGTTTGTTTTTTATATATATATGATAAAGGAGACTTTTGGTTTACATCCATATGCTTATATAACATAGTGTATACCAGTTTTTAACTGCACTATGTTATATACTGCACCGACACACTTTATTCGAGCAAATACCCAGTATGTACCTGGCAAATACCTGGAATGCGCCGCTCCTCACCTCTGACAAGCCCCGTTGCGTTTGCCTTCCCAGCCTGGGTTCATGCCTGGCTGACGGGCGGCTGATCTGTTAAATTATAATGATTAGGATTTAATAGGCTGCAATGCTTCGCGTGTCTACCAGATGGCATAAATTCATGAATTGTAATGCAGTATATATATATATATATACTGTGCAGTATTGCAGCCAGCGGGAATAAAATGCTTCAATCCCTGCCTGGAAAATACCTCAATGCACTCGGGCAGAAAACAGTCACAAACCTCAATACACCCGGGTATACCCGAATTCGTGGGACTAGCCGAGCTCGAATAAAGTGTGTCGCCAGTGTAAGCATATGCTTGGCTATATTAACCCCTTCTGGGTTTATTTCACATAACAGTTCCTCATAAATTTCTTTTTTACTGCAATTCCTTTTTATCCTCATGAATTGACTCTGAGGCACATTAGAAATCCACCTTGGATGATGGCAACTATTCCTTAGTATATAATTGTTGCCATCAACTGATTTAAAAAAGGTTTTTGTTAAAATAGCATTGTTTTCGATATATATTTCAAGATCTAAAAATTCTACTTTTGTTTTACTAAAATTGGATACAAATTTTAAATTAAAATTATTAGTGTTAATATAGTCTAAAAATTGTTTCAATAAAATTTCGTCGCCATTCCAAATAAAAAGCACATCATCAATATATCTTTTCCAAAGGACCAGATTTACACCAAACCCATGCGGAGACCAAATGTGGTCTAATTCCCACATGGTCATAAATATATTCGCATAGCTTGGTGCAAATCTGGTCCCCATCGCGGTGCCGCAAAGTTGTAAAAAGAATCCTTCATTAAACCAAAAATAATTATTAGTTAGTATAAAATGTATTCCCCTCAAAATAAAATCCCTTTGTTCCGCATCCATCGATACATCCTCGGTTAAAATTCTCTCGATCGCATTCAACCCTTGTTTGTGGTCTATGGATGTATATAAAGAAGAGACATCGCAGGTTACGAGCATAAAATCATTTTCCCATTTTATTTCTTCTAAAATAGATAAAACCTGTGCTGTGTCTTTAAGGTGCGATCTGCCGGTGACCACATATTTTTGTAAAAACTTGTCTATATACTCCGACAGATTGGAACACATTGATTCGATGCCTGATATTATAGGCCTACCGGGGGGATTGTATAGGTCCTTATGAATTTTTGGTAAAAAATAAAATACCGGCACTTTTGGTGAATCCGTCCAAAGATATTTAAACTCCTCTTCTTTGAGTATACCCTTACTTTTACCGTCTGTTAGAAATTTTTGCAGTTCTCCAAGGAAGGTGGTGGTAGGATCCTTTTTTAGTTTTTTGTATGTATTGGTATCACCGAGAATTCTGTTGGATTCGTTAATATAATACTCCCTACTCATTACGACTACTCCTCCTCCCTTGTCTGCCTGTTTTATAACCAATTCTTCATCCTTCATTAATGATTTCAGGGCTTCTCTTTCTTTAAAACTTAAATTATTCTTAAAAGGTTTATCATTCTTAACAATGGCTTCAAATTCCTTATTTAACAATTGATAAAAAACTTCTAAATGGTGACCTTTAATAAAACTTGGATAAAATTTGGATTTAGGTCTTAAATTAGTGTGTAAAAATGTATCTGTAACTGGTGGATTAATAATTGAATTGTTCTTTAAAATCGCATTGTCTAAATTTTTTCCTAAGAAGAATTTCTTAACAGTCAATTTTCTTAAAAATTTGTTGGCATCAATAAATAGATCAAAACCACTCGGCCCTGCAGTGGGAGCAAAGGTTAAACCTTTACTTATTAAAATGCTAATTTTGTTTGCTAAAATTGGATACAAAATTTTAAATTAAAATTATTAGGGTTAATAGTCTAAAAATTGTTTCAATAAATTTCCTCGCCACTTCCAAATAAAAAGCACATGCAATACATATATTTTTCCAGAGGACCAACTTTACACCAAATCCATGGACCAATTGGTCCAAGGTATTTCCCACAGGGTCTAAATAGATTGACATGCTTGGTGTGCACTGGTCCCATCGCGGTGCCGCAAAGTGTACAAATAGAATCCTTCATTGAACCAAAATACTTATGCTTATTGTATAAAATGTATTCCCCTTAAAATAAAATCCCTTTGTTTCAGCAGCATCCATGGTCACAGTCATCCTCGGTTAAAATTCTCTCATCGATTCAACCCTGTTATTGGTCTATGGACGATCTAGAAGAAGCACACTCCAGGTTACGACATAATACCATCATTTCCCATTTTATTTCTTCTAAAATAGATAATTAAAAACTTGCGCTGTTCTTAACTAGGTGCGATTCTGCCGTGACCCACATATTTTTTAAAAACTTTCTAATAACTCCGACAGATTCGGAACACTTGTTGATGCCTGAAACTAGTGCATCTACCCGGAGATTGTAGTCCTCTCATGGAGTTGGTAAAAAGATAAAATACGGGCACTTTTGGTGAATCCTCCAAAGATATTAAACCCTCCTCTTTTGAGTCTTACCCTTCTTTTACCGCGTCTTTAAAAATTTTGCATGTTCTCCAAGAAGGTGGTGGTAGGATCCTGTTTTAGTTTTTTGATATGTTATTAGTATCACCGAGAATAAATAATGGCTGTTGGATTGCGTTAATATATACCCCTCCTCATACGACTACGCCTCCTCCCTTGTTGCCTGTTTGTATAACCAACTTCTTCATCTCTTCATTAATGATTTACAGGGCTTCTCCTCTTCTTAAAACTTAAAATTATTCTTTAAGGTTTTCATTTCTTACAGCTTGGCTTCAAATTCCTATTTACAATTGAAAAAAAACTGTCTAAGTGGTGACCTTTAATAAAACTGATATTTAAATATTGGATTTAGTCTTAATTAGGTGTAAAAGTATCGTAACTGGTGGATTATATAATTGCTGTTGTCTTGTTAAAATCGTTCATTAGTCTAAAATTTTATTTCCTAAGAAGAATTTTTAAACGTCAATTTTCTTAAAAATTTGTGGAATTCAATATAAATAGATCAAACCACTCGGCGCCGGCATGTCGTTGGCAAATGGTTAAACCTTACTTATGACCTTAATGAACTACTTCTTTTTTGTACTTAATTAAAAAACTCTCAAATGGTTATTCTTGATATCTTGCTTTTTCTTTCCTCCTTAACTCCTCTGAATCTCTTTACCTTCTGTGTTTCTGTGAGGTGTCTCTACCAGGTGCATAATTCTGTTTTTTGGTCTTCCCATTGAGGAGTCGTTGGGAATTTCCTGTCTAAATGGAAAAAGTGTTTTTTCTTTGTCCCTCTCTGGACGCGTTCCCTCTTTGTGCAGTGCGATGCCTTTGAAAGCAGTAGATTTCCCAATACTTTCAATTGTTTTTTCAAGTCTAAAAATCTTTTTTGTTTTTGTTGTGAGGTAGTATGCCGTCCTGCTCTACTATAAGATGAGTCTCTGCTATTCTATCCTTTTTGCCCTAATTCCTTTCCCTTTTTTTAGTAGGGTGGAGAATCTGTCCTTTTTAGGGAGCTCTTCTGTCCTAATGGTGGTATTAAAGGGTTTATTTATTTGTCTTTTGCACCCCTTTCCATCCTTTGTGTTGAATATTATCGTATCGTTTGTGTTTTAATGGGATCCCCCTATATTCTCTATTGGGGTCCCTTATCTCGAAGGGTGGCAGTTTTTTCTCCCCCAGTTTTTATAATTACCACTGTCTGTAGCTCGTCTATGTCTCTATTAATTTTTGTATTTTTTTGTTAAAACTAGGCGTCGGTAAGTCCGTCTACATTCCAGCTGTAACTCCATGTCATTTCTTTCTGTAATGACCGGGTGTTCAAATGGTCCATTTTAAACTTTAATGTTGTTAATTCCTCATCCAATAATATTAGATTCTTAGCATGTGTTTTAAAATCAATGTATCAGATCGTTAGAAATTGTCTAATATAGCATGCCAGGTTGCTAAAAATTCTTTATAGTCTTATCACAAGTGTTTTTTTTGGTTAATCTTAGACCTCTAGGTTATGTTTTCTTTAAATATTTCCTAAAAATTCTTGGTCTAAACCACTTCTGTGTCTTAAAGAAAAGCTCTTCTAGTTTGACAAATTCAGTGTCTAGTTATATCATCAATAAGAGGGTGGTGCATCTATTACTAGTTCCTCTTCCCCTGAGGAAAAAAAGGAGCCCCATCTATTTTCCGGATTGCTCCTCATGAACACATTAGGGTATTAACCTCAGCTTCAAAAGGTGCAGCCATCATCGTGGAGCGAAATAAAGTGACAAGTGCAAAACAGAAAATATTCATCGTAAAAAATTACAATGTGCAGAGAAGTCGTGTTCTTTTTCATTTATTGAGGGTTTCCTGCTGAATTCAGGAGTGGTCCACAAGCCAGACCACCTGAGACAGTGCTGAATCCATACCACTGACACTTTGGATGTTTCAAATGGGGCTGTATTACAACTGGCAGAAGGGGAGGTTCCCCAAGTCATGATTCCTGTGTTGATTGCTGTACCTGTTTAGAAATACCACACTATATTATTTTTCCTTTGCATATAAATGGTGACACCGCGCTCCCCACAAGCTTCTCTTCAACATTCAAGAAAGGAGAAAATGGAAACTTCTCCACGAGGGTTGAGCAGCAAAGTTGCCATTATTATCATATTTTGAGCACACGTTCATATATATCACATATCTTTATTAATTGATTTTATTTATTATTTTCCCTTCATAGTAGCGCCTCACACTTCTGTTTGCATTTGTCACGTTGTTGTTTCCACTGATGATGGCTGCACTCTTTTGAAGATGAGGGTTAATACACCTACTAATGTGTTATGAGGAGGCAATCCGGAAAAAAATAGATTGGGGCCTTTATTACTCAGGGGAAGGGAAATAGTAATAGTGCACCACCATAGTTATTGATGAATATATCTAGCACTGAATTTGTCAAACTAGGCAGAGCTTTTCTTTGAAAGACACCTAGAAAGTGGTTGACCCAGAACTTTTAGAGAAATATTTTAAAGGACACATAATACTAGAGGTCTAAGGTACAAAAAAAAAAACAACCACTGGAATAGACGTAAAGAAATTTTAGAAACCTGGCATGACTATATTAGACAAAGTTCTAACGATCTGCTAAAATTGATTTTAAAACAACATGCTAAGAATCGATATTATTGGATGAGGAGGGAGATTAACAAATTAAAGTTTAAAATGGAACATTGAAAACACCGGTCAGTACAAGAGAATGACATTGGAGGACAGAGGAAGGTAGTAGGACAGACGGACCCGACGACCATAGTTTTAAACAAAAAGAAAAAATTTAATCGAGAAATAGAAGATAATAGGGGTGGTAATTATAAAAACGGGGGGAAGGAAAAAAACTTCCAACCATTCGAGATCACAGGGAACACCCAAATAGAGAATATAGGGGCGATCCCAATAAACCAAAAACGATTCCGATAATTATCAACACAAAGGATGGAAAGGGCTGGTGCAAAACAGACAAAATTACAATAAACCCATAATTACCAACCAAGTAGGACAGAGAGATCCCTAAAAAGAAGATCTTAACCCTACTACAAAGGGAAAGTGGAAGGAAATAGGCCAAAAGGAAGAATAGAGAGATCATCTATAGTTGATGAGCAAGAGGCCTTACCTCAACACAAAAACAAAAAAAGATTTAGACGATGAAAACAAATGCAAGTGGGATAATATATGCTCAAATGGTCGCCTGCACAAGAGGGAGCAGTCGGAGGGACAAGAAAAAAAAAAAAAACCACTTTTTAGACGGGAAGTCCATACTGTATGGGAGAGACCAAAAACAAGCAGATATGCACCACTATAGAGACACTCAGAAAACCAAGAAGGAAAAAGAAGTCAGAGGAGTAGAGGAGGGAGGGGGAAAAAAGCAAAGATATCAAGAATAAACCATTGAGAGTTTTTAATATCAGTAACCAAAGAATAGATGATGTCAATTAAGGTCAAACCACTCGGCCCTGCAGTGGGAGCAAAGGTTAAACCTTTACTTATAACTCTTAATTGAACATCTTCTAGTTCTTTGTTACTTATATTAAAAACTCTCAATGGTTTATTTTTGATATCTTTGCTTTTTCTCCCTCCTCTACTTCCTCTGAATCTCTTTTCCTTCTTAGTTTCTGAGGTGTCTCTACCAGTGGTGCATATCTGTTTTTGGTCTCCCATATAGTTGGAGACTTCCCGTCTAAAAAAGTGGTTTTTTTCTTTGTACCTCCTACTGCTCCCTCTTGTGCAGGCGAGCCATTAGAGCAATAGATTTCCCAATCTTTCATTTGTTTTTCATAGTCTAAATCTTTTTTTGTTTTTGTTGTTGAGGTAGAGGCCTCCTGCTCATCAACTATAGATGGTCTCTCTATTCTATCCTTTTGGCCTAATTTCCTTTCCACTTTTTTAGTAGGGTTGAGATCTTCCTTTTTAGGGATCTCTTCTGTCCTAATTGGTTGGTAATTAATAGGTTTATTGTAATTTTGTCTATTTGCACCCCCTTTCCATCCTTTATGTTGATAATTATCGGATCGTTTTGGTTTATTGGGATCCCCCCTATATTCTCTATTGGGTTCCCTTGATCTCGAATGGTGGAAGTTTTTTCTCCCCCAGTTTTTATAATTACCCTTAGTGTAGTCTTCTATGTCTCTATTATATTTTTTCTTTTTGTTTAAAACTATGGCGTCACAAATTCAGTGTCTAAATTAGAGGGAGCAGTAGGAGGGACAAAGAAAAAAACCACTTTTTTAGACGGGAAGTCTCCAACTGTATGGGAGACCAAAAACAGATATGCACCACTGGTAGAGACACCTCAGAAACCAAGAAGGAAAAGAGATTCAGAGGAAGTAGAGGAGGGAGAAAAACAAAGATATCAAGAATAAACCATTGAGAGTTTTTAATATAAGTAACAAAGAACTAGAAGATGTTCAATTAAGAGTCATAAGTAAAGGTTTAACCTTTGCTCCCACTGCAGGGCCGAGTGGTTTCTACCGCTATGCCAAAGTTTATATTTACTAAAGGAAGCAATCTAAATAGAACTAGCACCCGGTGTCTTGAAGAATAAAAAGGATTATTTACTAAAACGTATAACTGGCTAAAAACTTCCAAAAGCAGTTTTTTAGTTGCGGCAACTGTAAAATGTGATTTTTGCTGCAAGGGGGCTAAAGACCAAACTTTTTAAAATCAAACCACTAACCAAGTGAAGTTTATATAAAAAATTTATTAATTGCAATTCCAGTTGTTATTTTATTTGCTGGAATGCAGTTTGTGGTCTTCAAATTTGTGGCAGACCACTCGTGCCCTGAAATGAGAGCATTGGAACAGGGCTAATATGGTAATTAAACGGTAGTGTGGACACAAGGTCCCAAAACATATGTTACCGTTTCAGGCATCTAACCTAAAAGATCTAACTATTAAAGGAATTGAAACAGGCTCCACTGAAATGGAGAGGCCAGGTGACAGAACAAAGAATTAATCAAAAGAGAACATTCTGGATTTCACCGGTTGAAAACATTCATTCCGATGGACTTCAGATATAGAATCAGTGTTTTTATATTGTTAAATATGTGTCATTCTTTAAAACTATTATTCGTTAACTCTTTATTAGTAATTTATCAATAATAATGTTTTAATCTTTTTTTACATTAGATATTTTGATAATATTAATACATGTGAATTTAGATTGTTTATATACTAATAGCCACATGTTATTGTATATATATATACCCTGTTGCTATATAACATGTGAGTTACATATAATGACACCATTTTATTAAATACATACATCATAAAAATCTTTATAATCACAAAATAAATGAATATATAAAGTAAATAAAAATATCTACTCTTTCTAACTATAATGCTAAACTCATACATAGAAGAACTAGAGGATTCACAAAGAAAGGTATTTTAAAAGCTAAATCTGCACTGTGTGTTTACATTGGCTGTTTTAATACCCCTCACGCAGTGTATAATGCATCATTTGAGGGAAATGGTATGGGAGAGAAAAGCAAAAATCACAAGTTAGGTGACCCTACATGTATATATAATATATGATGTATTTATATGGGTCACCACTAACTTGTGGTTTATTTGCTTTATCTCTCCCATACCATTTCCCTCAAATGATGCATATAACCACTGCTGGGGGGTATAAACACCAATGTAAACACCTAGTGCAGATTTTAGCTTTAAAATACCTTCTGTGTGAATAGCTAGTTCTTTATGTATTAGTTAGCATTATAGTTAGAATATAGTATATTATTTATTTATTTATATGATTCATATTTTGTGTATAAAAGATTTTTTATGTAGTGTATTTTAATAAAATGGTTCATTTATATGTAATTCACATTGATTATCATACACGGGTAGTCCCGCCATTTGGCCAATCAGCAAGTACCATTTCAGCCAATGAGAAGTTATAGAATTGTTCAACCATCCAATCAGAAACCAGAAGGGTATTTCATATGGACATGAAGCTTTAGCTACAGATCGACTCCTGACGAAGCTGCCACGCCAGCGAAACGCGTTGGGTTGAACCTTGCAGCAGTCCAGACGTGTGCCCAGCATACCCCAGAACCGTTTTGATCCATTCTGCGATCTCCGACGAAACCGAAGTGACGCGACGGGCCAGACCGGAACGTGACGAACGCAACTTCGGGATGAGGGGATGACACACACCATGCTGCGCATCGATTTTTATGTGTCTAAGCACATGTTGCTCATGTAAGTGCAATAAAATTGCCTATTTTCAATATATCATTCGTGACATACAATGTTGCACTAGAGTCATCTTTTTCCATTCTATTGAGGGTTGTCCTGCTGACATCAGGAGTGTCTACAAGCCAGACCCCCCTGCACCAGTGCTGAATCCATCCACTGACATCTATTGTGTTTCAAATGCTGTATTACAAACTGGCAGAATGTGAGTTCCCATTCATGATTCCTGTGTTGACTGCTGTACCTGTTTAGATATACCACACTATTATATATTTTTCCTTTGCATATATATGGTGATACCTGCGCTCCCCACAAGCTTCTCTTCAACATTCAAGAAAGGAGAAAACTGGAACTTCTCCAAAGAGGGTTGAGCAGCAAAGTTTGCCATTCTTATCATATTTGAGCACTTTTAGATATATCACATATCTTTATTAATTGATTCATTTATTTTCACCTTCACTAGTAGCGCCTCACAATTTTTGTTTTGCACTTGTCACTTTGTTTCCACTGGTGATGGCTGCACCTTTTGAAGATGAGGTTAATACACCTAATGTGTTCATGAGGAGGCAATCCAGAAAAAATAGATTGGGCTCCTTTTTCTCCTCAGGGGAAGAGGAAATAGTAATAGATGCACCACCCATCGTTATTGATGAATATAACCTAGACACTGAATTTGTTAAACTAGAAGAGCTTTTCTTTAAAGACACCAGAAAATGGTTAGACCAAGAATTTTTAGAGAAATATTTAAAGGACAATATAATACCTAGAGGTCTAAGACTAACAAAAAACCCCACTTGTGATATAGACGATAAAGAATTTTTAGCAACCTGGCATGCTATATTAGACAAATGTTCTAACGATCTGATAAAATTGATTTTAAAACAACATGCTAAGAATCTAATATTATTGGATGAGGAGATTAACAAAATTAAAGTTAAAATGGAACCATTTGAAAACACCGGTCATTACAAGAGAAATGACATGGAGTTACAGAGGAAGGTAGACGGACTGACCGACGCCATAGTTTTAAACAAAAAGAAAAAATGTAATAGAGACATAGAAGACTACACTAAGGGTGATTATAAAAACTGGGGGAGAAAGAACTTCCATCATTCGAGATCGAGGGAACCCAATAGAGAATATAGGGGAGATCCCAATAAACCGAAACGATCCAATAATTATCAACATAAAGGATGGAAAGGGGGTGCAAACAGAAAAAATTACAATAAACCCATTAATTACCAACCAATTAGGACAGAAGAGATCCCTAAAAAGGAAGATTTAAACCCTACTAAAAAAGTGGAAAGGAAATCAGGCCAAAAAGATAGAATAGAGAGATCATCTATAGTTGATGAGCAAGAGGCCTCTACCTCAACAACAAAAACAAAAAAAGTTTTAGACTATGAAAAACAAATGAAAGATTGGGAAATCTATTGCTCAAATGGCTCACCTGCACAAGAGGGAGCAGTTGGAGGGACAAAGAAAAAAAACACTTTTTTAGACGGGAAGTCTCCAACTGTATGGGAGACCAAAAACAGATATGCACCACTGACAGAGACACCTCAGAAACCAAGAAGGAAAAGAGATTCAGAGGAAGTAGAGGAGGGAGAAAAAGCAAAGATATCAAGAATAAACCATTGAGTTTTTAATATTAGTAACAAAGAATTAGATGATGTTCAATTAAGAGTCATAAGCAAAGGTTTAACCTTTGCTCCCACTGCAGGGCCAAGTGGTTTTGACCTATTTATTGATGCCAACAAATTTTTAAGAAAATTGACTGTTAAAAAATTCTACTTAGCACCACTGAAAATAGGAAAAGGGTTTATTGTGTCACCAACCCCTTCCACGCTATGTACATGTATTGCGCCGTATCTCCGAGATGGCTCGTTGGCCAATGTCTGTAACATGTACCAATACGCTGTATGACACCAATAAAGGAAAAATATTTAAAAAAAAAAAAAAAAAAATTCTACTTAGGTAAAAATTCAGATAATGCAATTTTAAAGAACAACTCAATTATTAATCCACCAGTTAAAGATACATTTTTACACACTAATTTAAGACCCAAATCCAAATTTTATCCAAGTTTTATTAAAGGTCACCACTTAGAAGTTTTTAATCAATTGTTAAATAAGGAATTTGAAGCCATTGTTAAGAATGATAAACCTTTTAAAAATAATTTAAGTTTTAAAGAGAGAGAAGCCCTGAAATCATTAATGAAAGATGAAGAATTGGTTATTAAATAGGCAGACAAGGAAGGAGGAGTAGTCGTAATGAGCAGGGAGTATTATATTAACGAATCCAATAGAATACTCGGTGATACTAATACATATAAAAAACTAAAAAAGGATCCTACAACCACGTTCCTTGGAGAATTGCAAAATTTTTTAACAGACGGTAAAAGTAAGGGTATACGCAAAGAGGAGGAGTTTAAATATCTTTGGATGGATTCACCAAAAGTGTCAGTATTTTATTTTTTACCAAAAATTCATAAGGACCTATACAATCCCCCTGGTAGGCCTATAATATCAGGCATCGAATCAATGTGTTCCAATCTGTCGGAGTATATAGATAAGTTTTTACAAAAATATGTGGTTACCGGCAGATCGCAGCTTAAAGACACAGCACAGGTTTGATCTATTTTAGAAGAAATAAATGGGAAAATGGTTTTATGCTCGTAACCTGTGATGTCTCCTCATTATATACGTCCATAGACCATAAACAAGGGTTAAATGCGATCGAGAGAATTTTAACTGAGGATGTATCAATGGATGCGGAACAAAGAGATTTTATTTTAAAGGGAATACATTTTATACTAACTAACAACTATTTTTGGTTTAATAAAGAATTAATTTAACAACTTTGCGGCACCGCGATGGGGACCAGATTTGCACCAAGCTATGCGAATCTATTTATGACCATGTGGGAATTGGACCACATTTGGTCTTCGCATGGATTTGGTGTAAATCTGGTCCTCTGGAAAAGATATATTGACAATGTGCTTTTTATTTGGAATGGCGACGAAATTTTATTGAAACAATTTTTGGACTATATTAACACTAATAATTTTAATTTAAAATTTGTATCCAATTTTAGTAAAACAAAAGTGGAATTTTTAGACCTTGAAATTTATATTGAAAACAACACTATTTTAACAAAAACTTTTTTTTAAATCAGTAGATGGCAACAATTATATATTAAAAAATAGTTGCCATCATCCAAGGTGGATTTCTAATGTGCCTCAGAGTCAATTCATGCGGATAAAAAGGAATTGCAGTAAAAAAGAAATCTATGAGGAACAATCACTTGCATTAACCAATACATTTCTTGAGAAGAAATATAGCCCCACAAAAATTAAAGAAGCTAAATCAAAAGTAGATTTGCTTGATAGGAAACTTTTAATTAAACCAAATGTGATTAAAACAAATAAAACAGAGTTAGATTTTACCACCAGTTTTATGACACAATATAATAAGGATGCAAATAAAATCAAGAATGCAATTAAAAAACATTGGCACATTTTACAAAATGATCCTGTGTTAGGGAGTGTACTACCAGCTACGCCAAATGTTATATTTACTAAAGCAAGCAATCTAAAACAGAAACTTGCACCGAGTGTCTTGAAGAATAAAAATGAACTTACTAAAACTAATAACTGGCTAAAACTTCCAAAAGGTTTTTATTCTTGCGGCAACTGTAAAATATGTGATTTTTGCTGCAAGGGGGCTAAAGACATTTTTAAATCAAACACTACCAATGATGTTTTTCATATAAAACATTTTATTAATTGCAATTCAATGTTTGTTATTTATTTGCTGGAATGCAGTTGTGGTCTTCAATATGTTGGGCAGACCACTCGTGCCCTGAAAGTGAGAGCATTGGAACATATGGGTAATATACGACGTATGTTGGACACACATAGTGTCCCAAAACATTTTACCCGTTTTCATGCATCTAACCTAAAAGATCTAACTATTAAAGGAATTGAACATGTCCCATTGAATTGGAGAGGCGGTGATAGAACCAAAGAATTAATCAAAAGAGAAACATTCTGGATTCACCGGTTGAAAAAAATTAATTCCAGATGGACTTAACTCAGATATAGAAATCAGTGTTTTTATATAGTTAAATTATATGTGTCAATTCTTTTAAAACTATTATTCTGTTACTCTTTATTAGTAATTTATTAATAATATTTTTTAATCTTTTTAATTAGATATTTTTATAATATAATACATGTGATTTAGATTTTATATACTTAATAGCTACTATTAATAGCTCTCTGGTTTTAAATATAAATTGCCATGCTCAGTAGCACTCCTCTGTGAAACTTATATGCTTATATATATGTTGTGGGTATTTTGGGGGTTCAATTTGAGCTTGTAGGTGTTCTGTATGTTATATATATATATATGTATGTATTTATATGGGTCACACTAACTTGTGATTTTTTGCTTTTCTCTCCCATACCATTTCCCTCAAATGATGCATAAAACATTGCTGAGGGGTATAAAACACCAATGTAAACACACTAGTGCAGATTTTAGCTTTTAAAATACCTTTCTGTGTGAATCAGCTAGTTCTTCTATGTATTAGTTAGCATTATAGTTAGAATAGTAGATATATTATTTATTTATTTATATTATTCATTTATATTGTGTATAAAGATTTTATTATGTATGTATTTAATAAAATGGTGTCATTTATATGTAATTCACATTGATATTAGCATACACGGGTAGTCCCGCCCATTGGCCAATCAGCAAGTACCATTTCAGCCAATGAGAAGTATAGAATTGTTCAACCATCCAATCAGAAACCAGTAAAGGGTATTTATATGGACAATGAAGCTTTAGCTACAGATCGGACTCCTGACGAAGCTGCCACGCCAGCGAAACGCGTTGGGTGAACCTTGCAGCAGTCCAGACGTGTGCCCAGCATACCCCAGAACCCGTTTTGATCCATTCTGCGATCTCCGACGAAACCGGAAGTGACGCGACGGGCCAGACCGGAAGTGACGCAACGCAACTTCGGGAGTGAGGGGGATGACACACACCAATGCTGCGCATCGATTTTTATGTGTCTAAGCACATGTTGCTCATGTAAGTGCAATAAAAATTGCCTATTTTCAATATATCATTCGTGAACATACAATGTTGCACTAGAGTCATCTTTTTCATTCTATTGAGGGTTGTCCTGCTGACATCAGGAAGTGTCTACAAGCCAGACCCCCCTGCACAGTGCTGAATCCATCCACTGCATCTATTGCTGTTTCAAATGCTGTATTACAACTGGCAGAATGTGAGTTCCCATTCATGATTCCTGTGTTGACTGCTGTACCTGTTTAGATATACCACACTACTTATATATTTTTCCTTTGCATATATATGGTGACACCTGCGCTCCCCACAAGCTTCTCTTCAACATTCAAGAAAGGAGAAATCTGGAACTTCTCCAAAGAGGGTTGAGCAGCGAAGTTTGCCATTATTATATTTGAGCACACTTATATATCACATATTTTATTTATTTATTTTCACCTTCATTAGTAGCGCCTCACAATTTCTGTTTTGCAACCCCACAGGTGTCTGAGGCCCTCAGGTGGTTCCCACAGGGGCCAGGGGGCTCTTGGGTGGTCTCTGCGGATCCACTGGGCCCCCACAGCTGTGTGGCCCCCGGTTCTTCCCCGCAGGTGTCTCCTCTGGGTACACCGTGGGTCCGCAGGTGTTACCCGTGGGTGTCCGGGGGCATCCTCAGGTTGTCTCCATAGGTCACCGCAGACCTAACGTACCAACCCTGTAAGTCAACAAATAAACATGGCCTATATTTCAATCAATCCCCCCCCACCCCCTCCACCCAAACACATACAGTACAGTAATGGGCAAAATAACTATTATCCAGATATGGATAATACAGTGGCGACCAACTTTATTCTTACTTGGCTAGCTCCGCGAATTTCAGAATATCCCGGTGATGTGCGGTTTTGTGTCGTTTTCTCCCGGGGTGTATTGCGTTATTTTCGCGGCTGTGATTTAAGCATTTTATTCCCGCTGGCTGCAATACTGCAATGCCGTGTAAAAACGCATGGGGGCGTTTGCGAGCTGTTGTCTTTGAGGCCGACAAATTCATGAATTGTAATGCAGTATATACTGTATATATACAGTATATACTGTATAACAACAACCCCTATAACCCCTAACATACACATACAGTACTGTATATGCACATCAATGATACTATAGGCCGGCGGGGGCGAGATGTGTTTGCAGCAGAGAGAGAACCGCTGCTCTCTCTGCACAAACATCGGCACATTAAAAATGATTTAAAATACATTTTTATTCATAGTGTACATGTGCAGGGGGTCTCCGGAGCTGAATCGCATTGGTTTCAGGTCCAGGGACCCCCTGCTTCCCGAGATACAGCCCCCTTTATGAGGTGCCGGAATCCCTCTGCATTTAAAGGTCCTGATCACGTGACCGCGGCATGTAAACCAAGCAGAGGGATACCGGCACCCCCTAAAGGGGCCTGTATCTCTGGAAGCAGGGGGTCCCCGGACCTAAAACCAAAACGTTTCTGCTCCGGAGACCCTCTGCACATGTACAGTATAAATAAAACACATATATAAATAAACACTCGTTCCTTACCTTACCGGCTATGTGCTATGGTAACAAAGCAGCATTTCTGTATTTTAATAATATTGTACAGTGAGCAGGGGGTCCCCTGAGCCAGAAATTAATGCTCAGGGGACCCCCTGCTCCTGCACATTATTATTAAAAATACAGAAATGCTGCTTCATTACCATAGCTGATAGCCGCTAAGTCAATGAAGGGGTTAACCCACCGTGACCGCTTTATTGTGGGTAGCGGGGGTGGGTGAAGGGGGTATTTGGCCCTTGGTGTGAGTTTAGGACTTGCAGGGGGGTTGCAGGTGCACTTAACCCCTTCACGACCGTAGCAGTTAATACCGCTACGGTCATGAAGGGGTTCACCCCTCCC